>PVLD010021738.1:0-30776 GCA_004027595.1 Dinomys branickii
TCAGTCATTTTTGTATTAACAGAAGTGAAGATAACTTTATATTATACAGCATCCAGTGCAAATTCCCTACTATCTTCTCTATAATTTGGTATTTCCTTTAATGTTTTTGTGTTAACTAATGTGAAGATAACTATGTAATACAATATCCAGTTCTAATTCCCTACTATATTCTGTATAACTTTGTATTTTCTGTATTGTTTATGGCTCTTCTGGTTCATATGTCTCCATTCTTTTGTCTTTAAAATAAAATTTTTAAAAAAAGAAGAAAAAAATAAATAAAAGGTTAAATCAGGAGATAATGGTTACATCATTCAGTAAATGGCATTGGAACAAACTGTATACTTATTTAGGAAAAAATATTAGATCAGTATTTCATATCTTACCAAAACATTAAAACCATTAAAGATTAAAATAGTTCATTATGATTTTTCATTTTGAAAACTGTTGTAGTCAAGGTTTGCAAGGGAAAAAATTTAACACAGGACATATAATTTATAGGATTATTTCATAGTATTCACACAAAAAGTCAAATACAAAGGAGTGCAAGGGATCTGCCCAAGTGCTAGAGACTCAGAGAATCTAGCTGAGGGCCTGGATCCCACAGCAATGTCTTACACGAGTCCAGTTGAAGACCTAGAGCCCATGGCAATGCCTCTTACGAGTCAAGCTCAAGGCCTGGAAAATGTCCACAACAATGTCTCATGTAATTCTGTATCAAAGATTTGCACTGGAAAGACCCAAAGGCCAGTGGTGGAAGCTACCAGGCCGAAGGTAGCCTATGCCGCCAGGCTGAAGGCTCTGCACTGAAGCCAGCAAGTGACACTCAAGGGAAGGACCAGCACTCCCCCAAGGAGAACCGTAGCCATGTTCAGCAACAGTGAGCACCCGAGCTCCTCCAGTGATGAGAATAGCTGAGTTCATGTCAGGAAAACCAGTCCAACAAGGTTCTCCTGCAACAGCACACAGTCTTCCCCTCCAGTTCTCCTTTTATGCTATTGGCAACAGTCCTCAGGTGGGTCTTCCACACCCAAAACCACATTTACTCAGTTCACCTGGGTGTTCCAAGTTGACCATTAGTTAATCCACCACAAAAACCTAATGCAGATGCAATGAAAATTCTAAAATTTAAGAAAAACCAGGAAAATATATAGACTATATTTTAATTCCACATTTTACATTTTGGTATCATCTTTATTGAGAAATAAAGAATGTAAAGAAAAATATGAGTCTTAAAATGTCCTGAGCTCTCTGTATTGGAGACAGAAAGTTGGGGTGTGCAAAGGCCCTGTGGTGGGAAAGGGCTTGTTGAATTAATGAACTAAATGTGGTTCAGTATGACTGGAGTTTTGAAAAGAATGGTGAGAAAGAAGGTCATGCAGGAAAGGGGAGCCCAGGTCATGTAGTCTTGTTAAAATTTTAACATTTTTTCTAAGTACAATTGAGAGCTTACAGGACTCTAGGCAGAAAAGGAGATATATAGTAATTGTCCTTCTATTCATATGTTACCAGTCATATTTTAGTAACCAAGTGTAATTGTTGCATTTTAAAACAGATGCTTTTTTTGGTGCCTATCACAGTTAACAGCTTAATGTTGAACCACACTTGCCTTCTTTAGTAGGATAAGCTACTAAAATTGATTACTAATACTGTACATAGGCTTTTGTAATTATATCTGTAACATTAGCCCACAGGCCTTTAGGACATATATGTGCCAATCCCATGGGTTATTTGAGAGTGTGGTGTGAAATTTTCAAGTATCAGGAAATTTTTCTCTTATCTTCCTGTCATTGGTTTCCAGTTTGAATTCCTTGTGGTCAGAAAACACGTTGTATATGATTTCAATTACTTTCAATTTATTGAGGTTTATTTCATGGCCCAGGGGATGGTCCATTTTGGCAAATGTTCAGTAGTCACCTGAAGATAGTACTTGTTCTGCTATTACTGAAGAAAGTACACAGCAATGACAAACAGATGCTGTTAGTTGCTGATATTATAGAGTTGTCCTCTACTAAAATTTTCTATCTAGTTGTTTTATCCATAGTTCAGGAAGGGGACCTCAATTCTCCAACTATAATTGTGGCTTTGCCTATGTGCCTCCTCAGCTGTGCCAGTTTTTCCTTCTATAGTTTATACCTCAGCGAGATGATGAATGCGCATGTAAGACTCTGTGTGTCCTTGGTAGACTGATACCTTTCTCACTGTACACTCTCCCTCTCTGTCTCTGATAGTTTCCTTTGCCCTAAAACCTACTATATGTAAATTAATGTAGTCCCTTCTCTTTCTTTTCACTAATGCTTCCCTCTTTTTTCCATTCTTCTACTTTCCACCTGCTTGAGGTCTATTACATTTGTAGGTTTGAAGAGAACTTCTCATGGGCACCATACAGTTGAGGAATGTTTATTTTGAAACCACCCTGCCAATGTCTGTCTTTTAGTTCATGTATTTAGAATGTCTATATTTAATGTAGTTGTTGAAATGTTCAGAATTTTTCTTTTTTGGTACTGGGAATTGAACTCAAGACCTTGCATTTGCCAGGCAGGAACTGTGCCACTGAGCTATATTCCTGGCAAAATCTTCAGAATTAAGCCTGCTACTTTAATTTTAATTTTAATGTATTTGGTTTATCTATTTTTCAGTTTCTACTTCTTTCTGTCTTCTTGTGAGTTACTCAAATGATTGATCTATCTGTTTCTGAGTGCATCTTTTTCTGTAGTATTTTTTAGCGGCTACTCTAGGTGTTGTATTTTATATATAAAAACATCTTTTCAGATTTTATTTACTCTTCCATGCTCTTACACGAGGGAAAAAATATGATGTTTACACATGCAGGCCTGATTTATTTCACTTATGAATATGGTCTCTAGTTGCACCCATTTACCTATAAAGCCTCGAGTTTATCTTTCTTTACAGCTGAGTAATACTCCATTGTACAAAAATACCATTGTTTTTACCCATTCCTCAGTTGATGGGCATTTGGGTTCTTTCCAAAATTTAGCTATTAAAAATTGTGCTTCTATAAACATGGGTGCACATATGTTACTGTGATATCATATTTTCAACTCTTTTGAAAAAATACTCAAGAGGGGAATAGCTGGGTTGAATGAGACCTCTAATCCTAGTTTTCTGAGGAATGTGTACACTGATTTCTACAGTGCTTGTATCAGTCTATCCTCCCACCAGCGGTGCAGCCCCTCCAGCATTTGTTATTAGTTGATTTCTTGATGACAGCCATTCCTTCAGTGGTGAGATGGAGCAATTAATGCTTTATTTCTTTGATCAGTTTTACATGCTTATATCCGGTAATCTGAACAACTATTTTGGAGACAACAATATGCAATATAACAACTGATATGAATTCATATCATCTTGTTCTTTGAAATCCTGTATTATTTCTAATGTTTTTATTACTTTTTTACTCTCTTGAAAATAAAAAAAAATCTCTTATTTTCATCCTATTAACAGTTCAAACAAAATATAGAAAGTTTCCTTTCAAGGAACCCACTGAAATAGAAACCGTGATTACCTTCTGACCACTTTATGCTCTTCCAACAGAAAACATGGACATTATTTTCTGAGATGATGGACACTGATTACCATGAAGATTTATGGTTATATTACACAATTAGACAGGAAGTAATGTTAGTTAAACCTACGGCATTCATTTGAGTATCCCTCAGTACTTCCCTGAACAATAAGAGAGTGTTTAGTCAACATAACACAAAAAGAATAGAATAAGAACTCGGGCCCTGCATGGACAGAGGTCTCAGTCATTTTACCGGACCTGCTGTCTTAGTCACTTTTCTTATCACCTGGACAAAATACCTGACACCCACAACTCAAAGGAAGACAAGTTTGTTTTGACTCAGTTACAGTTCACGGTCAGCTGGCTGCAGGACAGAATCAGCGTGACGAGGAGCATAGCAGAAGAAAGCTGCTTAAGTCACGGCAGGCAGGAAGCAGAGACAAAAGGGAGGCACCAGAGAGGGAAATATACCCTTCCAGGCCGTGCCCCCAGTGACCTACCTCTAAGCGGGCCCCTCCTCCTAACGGCAAGCCTGCTGTCCTGCCCCAGTACGCCAGGCAACTTCCGCAAGCTCCTCCTCTGATACGTAAGGCTTTGGGGTGATATTCCAGATCGAACCGTGACGCCTACCAACATAACAGTATAGGTGAGGGAAGTCTAGAGTGGGTAGTGGGAAGTGGGGTTATAGACTTCAGCTGTATACTTGGGACAGCCTAAAGGATGGGAACTATATCTTGTTTCACTACATTTGTCTTTCAAAGTGTTTTAGTCTATGAGTTTGGCCCTGACTGAGGGATGAATGAGTATGAAAAACAAAAGACACAGAGTTAGTTTAGAATGTGGGAGCCAGGGGCCTCTTGCCTCTAGTGGGCAGAGAGCCCGAGTGTCTGGCTCATTTTGTCCTTATGCACTCAAACGCGGGAACAAGCAGTGAGAGTAGCAGGAGATTCATCTGCCTCCCGTTACCTGTGGTCCATGTTCGGGATATCAGCTGTGTTGGCTTTGCCCTGCAACCGGCAGCATGCCAGCGCCCCTGCAGCCCTGAAGGAGCAGAGCTTGCCGCCTTTCTCCTTTGTGCTCGCTCACCGAGGGGGTCAGTTAGGGCTCAGTTCTCATTATCTGGTCTCCCCCACACACATAACATTCCCAGTCAGCCTGCTGTAAGCAGATGAGGAAGTTAGAGAACAGCCACATGCTAGTGCCCGTAACAGTGAACCTAAATATATTTATTTAATCTTTGAATTATAGATTCTCTATAAATCTTTTTACTAAAATGAACATGCATGACCTCAGTACTGTTGAGAGCTTTTTTGCAAATAGTTTTGATGTTCATAACCTTGAATCAGAAGTATATGATCTCCTATATTTATGGAGAGAATTTATTTACTTTTTCACTAGAAGTTGTAGAATTTTTGCAATCCAACATTGACTTTTCTTGCTATTTTTGTCTTTATCTCTTTTTCCATAACCGCTAATCAAGACTTGATAAACTAACATAAAAGGTGCACAGATTTTAGAATTATGAGTTTGCAAAAGACATCTCTCCTTGTGAAAAATTACTAAGTAGAGTGATAGGTGTCTTAATGACAAGGATACGTTCTGAGACATATGTCAGACAATTTCCTCATTGTGTAAACATCACCGAGTATTCTTACACAAATCTAGGAGACAGAGGTCAATCATTCAGCATTGCCAATTTATGCAATCAACTGATAAACAGAAGCTAAGTGAGGCTTTTGCCAGCCTAACACAGCATGTTATTTTATGAAAAAGTTTTACTATAAGCAGGAATATGTTCCAAAAGAATGATTAAAAGTATACTATAGTAAATATATAATAGTAAGTTAATTTTTTATTTCACTATCAACTATTGTGTACTATGCAGAGTCATATGTCAGCACAGCAGGTTTGTGCACACAAGCATCACCACAAACACCCGAATAACCCACTGTGCTAGGTGAGGACACAAGGTCACTAGGCAATAGGAATTTATCAGCTCTATTTTAATTTTATGGGACCATGATCATATGTGTGGCCTATCACTGACTAAAGCATCATTCTCCCGTACATGACTATGAAAAAAATGAGGAAATAAGCAACTCAGAACAAATTAAATCACAAAGCAAAATTTTGGTTGTCCTCAACAATATCAAATTCACAGTGGGGAGCCAGGATGGGAAGCAGCATATCCAGTACATATAGGATTCAGAAGTGAAACTCTTGAGGTAGAAATTGCTGGAAAGCACTCAATGGAGGGAACCGAGAACACCTTCATTTTCTCTGCAGAAGTCACTAGTGCTTCAAGAAAGTTTTGCCTCTGAGAAGTCTGACCAGTGCCCCCTTCATGTCCCTGTTCCGAAGGCTGTAAATGCAGGGGTTCAGCAGAGGAGTCACCACAGTGTACATGACAGCAGCGGCTGTGTCTTCTGCCACTGCACTGGAAGATGAGGGGCACAGGTAAGCCCTGATCACAGTCCCAAAGAACAGGGCAACCACAACAAGGTGGGAACCACATGTAGAGATGGCCTTGTGCCTTCCCTGGGCAGAGGGGACTTTGAGGATAGCTGAAACGATGTGGATATAAGAAACGAGGATCAGCAAAAATGGGATTAAAATGACTGCACCCCCCAAGAAGAGAAGCACAAGCTGATTGACCTGAGTGTCAGAGCAAGAGACCTTCATCAGAGGTCCCAGGTCACAGAAGAAGTCAGAAATAATCCTCTTAGAACAGAAGGACAGCCGGAACACGAGGAAGGTGTGGGTCATGGCAACAAGATTTGTAAGGGTCCAGCAGGCAGTCACCATCAAGATGCAGCACCGAAGGCTCATGATCATTGTGTAGTGGAGAGGAAGGCAAATGGCCACATAGCGGTCGTAGGCCATTGTGGCCAGGAGAAAGATGTCCATGTCCCCAAAAGTCAAGAAGAAGTAGAGCTGAGTCAGGCATCCTGCATAGGAAATGGACCTACTCTGGATCTGGATGTTCACCAGGGCCTTCGGCACAGTGGTGGAGGTGAACAGGATGTCTACACAGGACAGGTTGGCAAGGAAGAAGTACATGGGGGTGTGGAGCCGCACATCTGCGCCAATGGCCAGGACAATAAGCAGATTCCCAGCCACAGTGATTACGTACATCCACAGGAACAGCAAAAAGAGGACGCTCTGCTGCTCTGGCAGCTCTGAGAGTCCCCAGAGGAGGAGCTCAAATCCTTTAGTTTGGTTTTCTCTTGCCATGAGCCAAGACATCAGAGAAAAAGATCTTGAGTGAACCTCATTAAAGTTATATAAACAATTTTACTCCAGATGGTTGGTGAGGATGCCATTCTCTGAACTCTAGGGAAGAATGACAATGTATGGGGTATGATCAAAACATACAACAAATGTTTAAATTCTAAAAATGTATCACAGTGAAAGACCATTACCACTAATCTGCCTCAAAGCACACTCCCCACACACACATTTGAAATATACATGTGCCATTAATCTTGGCACTTTTTAAAACAGTTCTAGAAGTCCTTTTTCATGTCTTCATAATAAAGGTGTGATCAAAAATATGGTGAATGTTGATGCCAAGTGCCATCTGATGTAAAAACACTGTACTGTGTCCACTTTATCTACCAAATCTGGCACCAGATGACCTCTGAATCTTCTCCAAAGTCAAACTGACAAGTAAATGGCAAGTAAACTGACCATGATTTTCAGTTGACTCAGAACATCGAGGCTGTCATGGCAGTGCAATTAAAGACACTCATGAAAGAAGACTTCCAGAACTCCTTCAGAAAGTGGCCAAAATGATGGGATAAGTGTGTTCAAGGTAGGGGGAATATGTTGAGGTGTACTAATGACAATGTGTCTTTTACTGTGATAAATTTATAAATTTAAATATTCATTGTAGTTTTCAACCACACTTCACATTTACATTGAAATTTTTATTAAAGCCTACTAAATAAACTGTGGTAAAAAGCCTGGGAGACTCAATTTATGATCATTGAAATGGATTTTTTATTTGATTTCTCGTATCCAGTGATGACAAAAATTTGGAGGCCAAGGGCCCAAAATGCAACCCACGTCCACGTATTTATCACAAGTGCCAGTACTGCAACTAAATCTGAATTCTAGGCTTCCAGGGAAATACTGAGGTGACTTGGTTCAGTGGAGCGACTTGGCTTGCATGTCAACAGAGCGGACTCTGCACGCCCACTGCGGCACTCTCACCATAGGCTCGCCATCACTGCTCTCTCTTATCTATCACAATTTTGTTAGTTGTACTTTCTTTTCTTTTGTCATACTCAGGGGAATCAAAAAGTTTTATGCATTCACTCATTCATTCTACAGATGTTAAGTACCAACTCTGGGCCAGGTATAGTGCCAGGTAAATAATGTAGGTTAATCCTTACCCTCAGAGAATTCTTCAGTCCAATGGGATAGATGTAGCTGCTATGTTTGACAAATTTTGATTCTTTGACTTCCAACTGTTCTGACCTTGTGTCCTCACATAGCACAATGGGTTATTTGGGTGTTTGTGGTGATGCTTGTGTACACAAACCTACTGTGCTGTCATATAATTATGCACAGTACACAATAGTTGATAGTGAAATAAAAAATTAAGTACTATATATTTAAATTACTATAAGTACTATATATTAAATTAAGTACTATATATTAAATTAACTACTATATATTTACTATAGTATACTTTTAATCATTATTTTGGAACATATTCCTGCTTATAGTAAAAGTTTACCATAAAATAACATGCTGTGTTACCCAGAAGTCAATATTTTGAAGACAAAAATTGTTATTATCCATTCTTCCAGAAACCAGTATTTAACAAAAAACTCATTGTGTACAGATTATTCTTCAAGGTATCAATGAAACAGCAAAAAAAAAAAAACATAATCTCTCATCTCTAGAATCTCAAAACAAGGGGGGAATTGAGATTGTGATAAAAGCCGAGAAAGGCAGAATAGGAAGCTTTTTAGGGTACAAATGTAGTTGAGAGCTTTACAGATGGATTGTTCAGCACAGTGAAGCAAACTCTTGAGCAAAGGCCAGGAGGTAGGAAGCCCTGGTCCAGCTTGGGGAAGGGAAGCAGGAACTTTGGCCACATGGTGCAAATAAAGCAGGAAACAAAGCAAAGTGAATACCCATCATGGAAAAGTTTTGAATGGAAAGCAAATATTGGAAATTTTATTCTATATATTATAAGGAGCCACTAAAACTATTCAAGTAGGTCATGATTTCATTGTTGTGTAAGCCCAGTGCACAAAATCCTGCCTACCTCTCCCAGGTGTGAAGCAAAGAGCCAGACATGAGATCTGTTAATCTGGCGGAAACAAAAAAAATTATCTTTGTTACTAAAAAAACACTAGGTTGGAGAATGTGTCTTAGCTGAGTTCATTAAATGAGACTTTTGGTACTCTTCTGGAATTAAAAGCATTTTCTCTTTCGTGTGATCAATCAATAACTAAAATGAAGCAATTCAGAATGACTGAAAACAAAATGATAGGAGGCTAATGGGAACAAAAAAGAGGATCTTTGTGTCAAACAAAGCAGACCTCAGGACGAAAAGTAGACAATACTCAGGCTGCCTTATGAAAATAAAACCTACGTTCACCATGCTATTGTTTAAAATACAACGCAGCGTATGATACGTGAGTACTAAATAAAACAGAAATTCTCTTGAAATAGGAACTATAGAAGATGCAAGAGAGGTAGAAACGTTTGATAAAGCAGCGTAAATAAACTGTGTTAGTCTAAGTCAGATCAAGTGATTAAAAAGTAAGGATAAAGAATATTAAAATAATAATGTATGTGGATATACATATATGTGTATGAGGGTGTTCCAATGATAGTAATAAATGTACTTTAAATTTTCTATCAAACATATTTTTTAAAACACAGTATCTAACCCCACAAAGAAAACTACAAAGAAGACTCAAGAAAAAAGCAGTTAATGCTTCATCTTTTTTGCTTCTTTTAAATCAATTTTGTATGCTTATATCTGGTAATCTGAACAACTAATTTCAAGACAGCAATATGCAATATAACAACCATTGTCGAATTCCTACCATCTTGTTTGGTGAAACTCTATCGTTCATAATTCTTTTGTTCGTATTTTTATTCTCTTTCATGGTTTGATGAATCTTGCATTCTTATATCTGGCAATCTAACTTTGATGAAGATAAAAACATGTAATATAACAACCACCATTAATCCTTATCATTTTGTTCTGAAACCCTGTATCATTCTTACTGGTTTTGCTTTGTTTTGTTTTTGTCCATGTTGTTGGCATTTTGCTATTGTTCTTTATAAAACTCTCTTTAAAATAAAATTTTAAGGGAGAGAAAAAAGAGATGTATGTAAAACAGATTTTTCTCATTTAGCAACCATAAGTTAGAAATACAATATTTTAAAAGTCACAGTAGCAACACGGCAAAAACAAAATCTATTTTAAAATACTAAAGAATAAGTACAAGTAAAGCATAAGATCTAAGGAGAAAAAACTATAAAATTTTATGAAGAAAACCAGCCAGATATAAAAATTGGGGAAAAACCATACTATGTTCCAGGCTTGGAAAATTTTATTGTCATAAAAGTTCTAACCATCTCCAAGTCAAAATATAATCTCAGCTCAAACAAGAAGTCACCCAAACCCCAGCCACTCTCCACTATGTTGTGTGATTGTTAATTTCATGTATCTCTACATGTTAAGATTTTCTTGGTCTTATTTCCTTGACCAATTGCATTTTTATCCTCCATGGAAGTAAATTCCCTTTCAAGTTTGTTTGCGGTTGTATCTTCACTGCCTCAAACAGCATCAGTCACTGGCAGACTAGAATATATTTGTAACACCTTGCAATAGAGAGATACACAACCTCCCTGGGAACATAGATGCTAACAGAAGGATATTTAATTCAGCACCTGGAAGGGACTGTGCGCTACCTGCTGTCAGCAGCAGACAAGATCAGGATGAGTGAAGAGGGACGAGCAACTACTTGAGCAACTAAGGAGAGGAGGTTCCAGATCCCAGGGACTGGACAGAAACACTGGGATTCCAGCGATCTCTGAAAGCCATGTCCCCTCCATCCAACTAAGGATTCAATACACTAAGCTTGAAAGCCTGGCTCTGCACCTAAGGGCCCAGGCTGGGAGCAATACCCTTGCCACTCAAAGAGAGGGACATTTCCTGTAAACTAAAACTGCAGAATTTCTTCCTGCCACAGACACTTGCAGAGGCTGGGTAGAGGGAAGGTCCATTTGAAATGGAAAGAAACTTGCACTCAGTAAGAGCTTCTAGGGACCCTGGCCCAGCACCCGCAAGAGGCAGTAGAGACAGATCTTGCTGTTATCTGTGCTAAATGAGGAAAACGGGGCTTGAAGAGGCTGCAAGAGTTACCCCAAGTTCACATACCAGTAAGTAGCAGCATCTAGATGTCTTTACTCTTTGACTCCAAATGCCATGCACTGAGAAAGGAGAATGACCATGTGGGGTCTATGTTTGGACCCAAATTGCTTCCTAGCTGATGGGCTGATGGGTTCTCTCTGTCTCTCTCTCTCTCTGTCTCTCTGTCTCTCTCTCTCTCTGTCTCTCTCTCTCTCTCTCTCTCTCTCTCTCTCTCTCTCTCTCTCTCTCTCTCTCCCTCTCCTCTGTCATGGTCCAAAAGATCCCATCCTTTGTCTCATGAGTTCCTTCCCTCGGTGCTAATCTGAGCACTGAAACCTCAAGTCTCCGGATGATCTGTTCCCTATTTTTGTCATCATCAGTACAACCTCCTGCGTCTGCTCTGCTAGAGCCACATGTGATACTTTCTTTCGGGAGCTTTTCTTTTTTTGTTTTTGTGAGATAGAGTCTCGCTATGCAGTTCAGGGTGGTCTTGAGCTTATTTTGTAGCCCAGGCTGGTCTCAAATTCACAACTATCCCCCTGCCTCAGCCTCCCCAGTGCTGGGATTATAGGCATGCACCACCATGGCCAGATCACATGTGCTATTTTTCAATTCCTTGAACATACAGATTGCTCCCAGTCCAGTTCCTAGACTTCAGGCTCTCACTCGCTCTTCCTTCTGCCTGCACCCTCCACCTTATTCTTTCATTGAATTCCTAGTCATCTGTTAGTTCACAGTATAAATATCCCAGAGACATCTTATAGGCTTTCTAAAACTCATTGAGCACTCTGACATGAAACTTTACTGCCTCCTTTTTCAACTATAATTTACCGCTAACCACCACAATAATGCGTAAGTTATTCTTCACCACTAGATGGCAGCTTTCAGAAGTCGTGCCCCTGTGTGTTTGGTTCACCACTAAGATTCCCAATACACAAGATAATGCCTGGCACAAAAGAAATGTTCAATACACCTGTGTGCCTAGGTAAATGAGGAAAACAGGAGTTTGTGGAAAGGAGAGGGACAAAAAGATGGTTTCCCTGCATTTGTGTGAAGGGGATCGAAAAAGTTTAAAACTGTCCTGTGTGCAGCTGTTGCAATGGATCAGCTATAAACTTCCCTTGATACAGAGCAGAGGAATAATAAGCATTCTCCACCTCCACCCACACCTCATGGGCAGCGCCTTAGGAGCGAATTTCTTAGTCAAAGCACAGATTCCCCCTTTTGGATTACCCACCAAGCTGAGCACTCAACCCGGGATGAGAGTATCCAAGGCACAGCCGTCCTGAGAGACTCACTTGGGTTTCCTTTGTGCAAAGAAGGGTAGTTTAAGCTCACCAGCCACCTACAGCCCGTGGAGCTGGCTCTGCATTACCCCGTTCTCCTTGTCTAAGCCTCCTCGGGCCACACAAGCCTGCAGGGATCCTCCTTTTCCCAGTTTTATCACCCGTTTCCTGAATCCCCTCACCAAAAATATTTGGTGACTCCATAGATTGCTTTAGAAATCTTACTTTTGGTTGGAAAGGAAAGTCTTCATCTTTCCTACCAAAAACGGTGTAACTGCCAAGATTTCATTGTATTTTCATTATCAAATGATTAGCTTTTTTTCCCCTCTACTTGGCTCAGGCCCATTGGAAATGAAGAGAGAGCCTTACTTACCTGTACTTCATGGGATCTGAGATATGCTGTTTCCCATGGTGAACAGGGCACTCCATCAGGATTGTGTCCCATCCCGGTTATGAGGTTTACCATATTACCTGTGTTTGACCAAGCCGTCATCACCATAAGCTGGTACCGCATTTTCAGTTCTCTGTATCACTGGAACATCACATGAAATAGTTGCCTGAGTATTGTGAGGATGTCCCTCCCTGGAGCAAAGAGTCTGATGACAGTCGTGTAGTCTTTTCTCCTCTTGTGCGGCAAGGCTGTCTCACCACACAACTGCAGCAGGACTGCCGATGAGGTATTCTGTGTATTCACATTAGGAACTCTGATACAGCCTGAGGGGCCCAGCCATCAGTCATAACAGGACTTACCCATGCATTTATCTCTTAGATAGTATTAGTGTGAGCTATTGAGTGTCCTATGGGAGGCTGGAAATAATTGTCCCATGCCCCACATACCCCTCAGGAATAATTTCTTGGAAGGAGGAAGGATATGGTCCAGTAGCATTGGACTTCCTCCAAGAAAAATTACTAACTGTCTGTTTCTTGGACTAAACTAGATCCAAAAATCTCCTTTGGTCTATGACATTTGAAATTATACTCTTTAAAGTAAATCACACAAGGGCTCTGTTGAAATTATTTCATTGTGTGGATTTCTTGTGTAAAGGGAGTAATTCCTTCATATAGTGGAAAATGTATGAAGTCATTGCCATTCTCATTTCAGTGTGGATATTTCTCAGTCTTTATGAGAAGGGCAGAGTAATCATGGTTGAGTATTGTGGATCAAAAGTGAGAAGGAAAGACAAGAGTCATGGAAACATGCCAAAGGATAGAAAAAAATACACTTGAAGGTTTCCTACTGTCCAAATTTGGGAAAATAGAGCAATAAAATAATGGTAGTAATGACCTATAACTAAAGGAATAAAAGAAAAATGAATATATCACATTGACACACAGTGGTATCTTGGTACTTATTATTTCCAAGAGGCATGACAAATACTAAAAATGACAGGAACCAAACAAATTATTTTGGCTGCAAAGGATAGTGAGTCAAGAGATGATGGACGCCAACAAGTTCCAGCTTGTGTATCAAATACCAAGCAAATAATGAGTACAGGACAACATTTTCAAGCCAAAATGCATTGGATACCAAGTCTGATGAGTTTCAAAGCAGTTGAGTATCAAGATATGAGTATAAACGACTGAGTGAATGAATAAACAAAAACGCACTTTCTTCATACATCCGTCAACTTTCTATGACTGACAAGATACTTGAGAAATGCAGCATAAAGATCTATTTTGGCTCATGATCTCACAGGTTTCAAATAACTCCACTGGTTTTAGACCCTCAGTGAGGGTGAAGAAACGTGACAGAAGAAAGTTGTTCATCTCATAACAGCCAGGAAAGGGTGTGGGCTTCGTTCTCGCTGCTTTACATCATTCTTTTGGGGCTACTCACAGGGACTCTACCCCAGAGACACAATTCCTGGCCTTCTACGCTTTCCTTTGAAATCTCAGTGGAAATATTTGCTGCAGGGAGGCCGGTTGAGTCCACAGGGTCACCCCTGCAGACCGCCGGGCTCCACCCCATTGCTGCACTGCTGGGCCCTCTGTGACCTCGCAACTCTTGCATTCTGCATGCCTGCAAAACCAGCATGCAAGGGAACAATACCAAGGTCCACCATCAGCTCAAGCTGTAGTGGGCTGGCTTGGTCCACAGCTGCAGGGGTAATTTGCTGACCCAGATAAGCTGAACATAAGGAAATGAATCACAGAGAATCAAATCCCAAGGATGCTTTGGGTGAATAGAGCACTCACGGGTCTTTGCTCAGAGCAGTCTTTCAAAGAAGTTCACACATTTTCCCCCGTAAGCATACAGTGGGTTAGGTATGTCTGGATAATTCTTTTTTCTTTTAATTTTTTATTTTAAAGACAAAAGAATGGAGACATATAAACCAGAATAACACAAAAACAATACAGGAAATACAAAATTATAGAGAAGATAGTAGGGAGTTAGCACAGGATGCTGTATTACTAATGTTATCTTCGCATTAGTTAACACAAAAACAATAAAGGAAAAATCAACTTATAGAGAAGATAGTAGGGAATTAGCACTGGATGCTGTATTACATAATGTTATCTTCACATTCGTTACTCAGTTATACAGATGATGGCTCGTCCAATTTATCAATTTTCTCCACCCTCATCTCCATTGTTCTCCCACCCAATCAGTCATCTTCTCTCTGATAATAACTGTACTTTTGGGTTTATTTACTCCCTCAGGCTCTCACATTGGGAAGAGACATGGCTGCTTCAAATTATGCTGTAACAAATATGGGTGTACACAAATTGCTATGGCAGGAGGTGGAAAAGCACCCATGCTCAAAGACAGTAGATAGGCAGGGAACCAGGTTCACTATGGTCAAGCCCCCATTGACAAGCCCTCAAGGCCATCAGTCAGGTTGAGTTGGCGGGGTTGCCCACTGCCAGGCTTCGCCTCCATACACCACGTCTGGAGGCCCAGCTGAGTCCTCAAGGTTGCCCAAGCAGACCTCCAGGCTCTGCCCCAGCGAGGCTCTGCTGAGGGACCGGTCGAGTCCACAGGGTGACCCCTGCAGACTGCCGGGCTCCACCCAGGCAAGGCACTGCAGGGGGCCTGGTGGAGTCCATAGGGTTGCGCCCAGCAGACCGCTGGGCTCTGCCCCATCACCGTGCTGCTGGGGGCCCGGTCCAGATCTTCAAGGTTCTCATGTAGCCTGGAGGGAGCCTCCTCCCCCCTCAGGCTACTAAGCTCCCATTCAAGGCCCCCAGAGACCCTTACAGGTCACTTAGTATTTCCCTGCAGGCTGCTTATGACTCTTTGGAGGCTATCCTCACCCAGGTCTTCACCTCCTCCCACCTCTCGATCTCCAGTGTTGCTGTTCCCTGCCCCTTGCAGCTGGGTATTGGGCGCACTTACAATGCTGGGCACAAGGACATGAGGTCTCCCCAACCCGTGCTCACTGTGGTAGTCCAGGGTATACACTAAATTTAGTTACTAGTTCTAGAAGAGAATTGGAGGATTTTCTTGGGTCTGCTGTGTAGAGTATGTTGTTGTCTCTTGGACTCCAGGACTGCTGCTTTTTGTGCAATTTGTTGCTATGGGTTCATACAAGGTATACATATGCAAGCAGTATGAAGTCCCTCTTGGTGCTCGTATTAGTAGTTTGGGGTGAGTCCTGAAGCCCGTGGACTCAGCCTGTTGCTGTCAGGGACAAATGTTGAGTGCTCGGGCCACCAAGACTCAAGGTGCTCAGAGAGGGAGTTCAGGGTGGGAGTTGAAGCCTGATAACTCAGCTCACGCTTCCTGCTTGGTGTTGGAGTGAGAAGGGGATGGGTCCATGTGGTCCACCTCCGTCTGCAGCTCTCTCCTGCTGTTGTGCTCCAGTTCCCGTTTCTTCTTTGGCTGGATCCCTGGGAATTGCTGTGGCCCTGGTGTTGCTGCCACTGCTTTCTGCTGGTAGTTGCTCACACAGTGGGAGAGGTAGGAGGCCACAGTCTCGGGGCAGGCATAGAGCTGGGTTTGGTGGGCTGTGTACTGGTTGCTTTGACTCCACCTTGCCTCTGGGCACTGATTAGAAATGTTGCTGCGGAGTGGGGATTCTGTTTTAGTGGCTGTTGTAACTTCTCATCCTCACACTGGGTTCGACAGCACCTCCTGACCACCATTGCCTCTTTACCGGTCTGCGCTTTCTCCTCTCCAAGCCTGGATCAGCTCTCGGAACTCCACTCTCCCCTGGCCAAGCTGGGAGGCTCCCGTGAGCACGGGCCTCCGAAGCTGAAGCTGGGAGTGCTGGAACGAGGGAGCGGGCCGAGGCTGTGTATGGAGCAGTGACTCCCTCCTTCTCCGCCTCTTTTCCCTCTGACTGCGCCATCACGGCCCTCCCAGCCTTTCCTCCAGGGGAGGTCTTGTTTGCTCTTTCTGAGGGCTTCAATTCTCATTTCAGATCCTTCCTGGGTTCAGGGTGCATATTTCTCTCCTTCCTATCTTTCTCATATTGCTATATTCCAGGGTCTGGGTGGCGATCCTCTGGGAGGATCTTTCTCGACTGCTTACCTGGTCGCCACCTTCCCGGAAGTCCGCAGGTCTAGATAATTCTTAAAATGCCCCAAAAGCATCTTTCCTATTGTCCTGCTGCAAAGTCTTCACTTCTTTTTAGTAGCAATAATCTCTTCAGTAACCACACTTTCCTCCACCCCATCTTTAAATGTGCTCCTTTTCTGGGAAAACTGCAAGTTTTGCAAATCTTTATGCTTTGCTTTTTGCCTCTGATTCTCATTGTAAATTTGACTTAAAATAGCAAGAAATAACCACTCCACAGCCCAAATGCTGTGCCACCTTCAAATTTCCTCTGCCAGATTAGTCTGTCACCTCTAAATTCAGCCTCACACAAAAAGGGTATGAAAAAAATGCAAGCAAATTCTTTGTAAAGTGTAACAGGAATAATGGCCTCTAGTCTAATTCTCAACAGAATTTTCATTCCCATCTGAAACTTCATGAACAAAGTCTTTACTGTCTGCGTTCCTAACAGAATTCTGTTCTTCTGAGCTTATACCAGAACTGCACGTTAGGATCTACTTACAACATTCTGGGGCTTCTGTAGGCTACATCTTCAGACTTTTCTAAACACCCATGAACCAGTTCCCAAGTTTCTGAACCAGGTGGTCAGGTATAGCCGCTGAAATGACCTCTTCTCAGTACCAATTTTCTGTGCTAAACAGCTTTCTGATGCTGTGACAAAATACCTGAGAAAAACAACTTAAAGAAGGACAGGTTCATTTGGGCTCATGACTTCAATCCATGATCACCTGGCTCCACTGATGTTAGGCCTGTGGTGAGGCAGAAACGTCATGTTAGCTTTACATTGTTTTTAGTTGACTAATTACACATATTGATGTTGCATTATATGTATACATTCTGTAATGATCAAATCAGGGTATTTGGCATACTCTTTAATATCAGGGATAAATAAAGGGGAAATTAAGATGAAAACAACATTGAAAAAGATTTTCAAAATGGAACCCTCCTCTAAGGGTTTGATCCCCATTACCACACACACACACAAAATAACAAAATCCTCCCTGGATCCTTCCAGAAATTTAGAAGGTAGTCCTAGAATTCAGATGGCAAGTTAGAGGATGCAGACAATCCAAGAAAATCCTTAAAAAGAAGAACAAAGTAGGACGACTCCAACATCAGTTTCAAAACCCAAATCTACAGCATTCACCATGTGGTGCTTAAATAAGAAAGACATGTAAATCAGTGGAATGGGATTAACAGTCTACGAGTAAACCCTAACACACACCTCTCAGATGAAGAAGTACAAATGGCAAAAAAGTATGTGACAAAATGTTCAACATCATTAGTCATTAGAAACAACGCTGAGATTCCATCTTACCCCAGAAAGAATGGCTATCATCAAGAATTCGACCAATAACAAATGCTGGAGAGACTGTGGGGAAAAAGGAACCCTTCTCCACTGCTGGTGGGCGTGTTGACTGGTGAAACCACTGTGGAAATAACTGTGGAGATTCCTTGAAAAACTAGGATTAGAGAGTCTATTCAACCCAGCTACTCATCTTCTGAGTATCTTTTCAGAAGAAATGAGAACATACCACAGCAATATATGTGCATCCATATTTATAGCAGCAAAATTTGTAATAGCTAAATAGTGAGAATAACCCAAATGCCCATCAACTGAATATGGATAAAAAGGTGTGGTATTTTTATACAATGGAATATTAGCTATAAAGATAGATAAACTCAAGACTTTTATAGGTAAATGATCACAACTAGAGACAATACTCATAAGTGAAATAAATCAGATCCACATGTGTAAACACTGTATTGTCTCCCTAGTGTAAGAACCTGAAAGAGTGAATAAAATCTAATAGGTACAATAGACATTGTGAAAGGGAAGGAAACTGCTCAAAAGGGAAGAACAACTGGAATAGGGGAAAAGAGAAAAGAAAGAAGGGTAAAATATGTACTTATGTATACACAGTTATACTACAGACTTCTATTACTTTATTGAAAGGAACAGTTAATGTTTGATTGTTTGATCAGTCTTACATGCCCATATTTGTTTGTCTGAGTAACCAATTTGAAGATATCAATATGCAATACAACCACCATTGTTAATTTCCTATCACCTTGTCTGAAATTCTGTATTGCTTGTATTGGTTTTGGGTTATTTTGCCAGTGTCTGTGTGTCTGTTAATGGGTTTTCATTCTTTTGTCTTTAAAATAAAATAAATAAAAGTAAATAAATAAATAAATAAATAATGAGATAAATAAATAAATAAAAGTAAATCCTCACATCTGTGGTCAGTTGGTTTTTGACAAAGGTGCCAAAACAACTCAGTGTGGAAAGAACAGTATTTTCAAGCGTTGCTGGGACAACTGGATCTCCATATGAGGAATGATGAAACTGGATACTGAAATTAGAATTGCAAATTGACACGAAAATGTAACAAACACCTACTGTTAACACTAAAATTCAGGAGAAACCATATAACTGCTATGACCTTGTTTTAAGCAACAGTTTCTAAGATAGGGCACCGAGAGTACAAGTAGCCACAGGAAACATAGGTAAATTAGATCGTATCAAAATTTAGAACTAATTTGGCAGGGTGGTTCATGCCTATAATCCCAGCATTCAAGAGGCTGAGGCAGTGAGTTCAAGACCACCCTGGACTATATAATGAGCTTGAGGCCAACCTGAGCCGCATAGCAAGACCCTGTCACAAAACAAAAACAGCTGCTGAGTAGTTTCTCAAAGCTAGCTCTCAATTTTGGTATATAATGGTAAACAACATAATTGATCTGTATTTTGGCAAGATTTTCTACTAACGATACTTTACCCTTAAAAGTTGAAAGTACTTTAGAAGTATTCCTAATATTAATTCAGTCCTTCTGTGTAGTTGTGAGTTAAAAGCTTACAACAACTATGTTTCATAGCTCTCCCTGTATACAAAAGACAGATATGTTTCTTTCTGCGCCAAAGGAGCAAAGTTGGGAAAGAAAATTCAACTTGAGTCCTGACTAATCAAGTATCTGTTACTTCAGAAGAAACTTGCTAATGATGTAGCAGCCACAGCAAGCATTTGCCTTATCAATTTAAAAGATATACTTCATGTAACAGCTATAATAGAAATGTGGTTCTTAATGTTTAACAACGATCTTAATCCTGCCCATTGTTATCATAATAGATCTTATAGTTGCCTTTCTAACTATATCATCACATAGTTTAAATATGCATATATATATATAGTTATTATTTTTAAATGATTTTACTTAAAGCAGTCCGTAACACCAAGGAGAGCCCTAAGACATAGTATTTTCCTCTGAAAAGGATGTGAGAAATGTAAATTTTATGACAGCATTATTTGTCCTGGTTCAGTTCTAATATTTTGGGTCAACTTCATGCTGTGATTAAGAAAAGCATTGTCTTCTCTCAAAAAATGTTTCATGAAGAGATGCTGACATAGAGAACATTTGTTTCAAATACTCTTTATTAAGCAATAAAATTAAACATTGGCTATCCTCTGTTTTAATTTTTTTGACATTTTACTGGCCTGTGAAATCCTAAAGTCTGGAAACCACTGGTTAGTCAAAGGTCTTACAACTGAAGTAGTTAAGGTCTGAGATGGAGGCCGAAGTGGCCCAAGACAATACACCAGTTTGGTCAAACACTGTTGATGGTAGCTAAGTACAGGCTATTCCTCCCTTTTTGACCTTTGCTTTGTTTTTAAGTGGTTCTACTCCACATCAGTACCTTCCAGGCAGATCTTTTCCAGAGAAGCTTTTTGATCATCTAGATTCTAGCCCATTTTCTGAGTAACCCAAAATGAATGGCACCGAGTAGCATTTCTCTATCCCATCCTACTTTCTCTACCTTGGTACCACTCAATACCAGACCTGTAGCCACACCCATGAACTACTTCTGAGCTTTCTCTTTCACTTCAAAAATTATTACCTTTGGGAAATTTACTCAGGTCTTGATATTGTTTCCAACCAATGACCATAGATTCTATTATATCCATTGTGATGTTTGTGGAAGTCTCTGCTTGTTTGCCTCAATTATGAACACCTAAAGTGCAAATTGTTATGTTTTTTCTTCCTTCTTGTAATACCTGGCACACTCCTGCTGTAATGAGTACCCAAATGTGTGTGGCACTAACAATGAATACATTAACATATTCTTTGCCCAGGGAGTGTTTTAATGAATAAAAATAATAGATATTTATTGTGGTCCTCTTGGTTGTAAATGACAGGACCAAGAGCATAGGGCCTGGATGAGTACAAGGACAAAGCCTAAGAAACGCATCTGTTCCTGGGGCTCTAGTCCATTCTGCCTGTGAATGAGAAGGGGGAGAAAGTAACGCCAAGCGGAAGCAAGAGGAAGGAAAGAGTCCCCAAGTGAGGACACAGGTCCTGGATGAGTCCCAGCAGCCCTGCAACCTGCTTCATCACAGACGGCATCCTGTCATCCAGTAGGAGAGCGGCCGGTCTGCACAGTGCAACCTCCATCTCACCCTGTAGGGGAAGAAACACATGGCGCTTGTTGTCACATAGTAGCTTCTTCAAGCATCTCACCCAGTCCTGGCGTGTCTCCCTGCGGAGAAATGCCCACACCACACCACCTTCATGACTGTCTTCTTCTGGGCCCTTCAAATTTCCCTCTTGCCTGTTACGTGCTCACTTCCCCCATTCAGTAAGCATTACACTTTCATATCTGCATCTCCCTCCCCCCTCTCTCCTTTTTCTCTCTTCTCTCTCCTTTCTCTCTTCTCTCTCTCTCTCTCTCTCTCTCTCTCTCTCTCTCTCTCTCTCTCCCCCTCTCTCTCCCCTCCCCTCTCTCTCCATCTCTCAGTAAGCAGACTATTTTATAAGGACTGCGAATTACTTTTTTAAAATTTCAGGTGCAGTCACTGACACTCTTCCCAAAGGCTAAGACTTAATAATTACCGACAGCCCTTCCAGTATAGCGTTTTGAATCTGCAGAGCTCCTAATTCCCTCTATGCTCACAGTCACCTGTAGAGGCGCCCATGTGTATCATTTTTATCCCCAGTTTGTAAACATGTACAGAAAAGGTGAGTGACCATCTCAATGAAAGCTTTGAGGGTGTCTGCTCAGTTGATGATCACTACACTTTTAATAGAAAACATTGCCATTTACACAGAAAGGACCCTGGTTGTAACCCTATTTGTGTTTAACTCTTCCCAAGCTACAGCTGACTGGGCTAAGAGGAAACACATGGTCCAAGCTGAACTGATCAGATCCTTTGTCCCAAGGCCTCACACTAGGACTGAGCCTGGCCACACCCTAGGGTTGCTTTGCTCATAAACTTGGGCACCTATAGTTTGTAGAATGCGGGCAGAGGAAGCACCAACAGAAGCAGAGACCTGCTCTGTTCAGTTCTACCCTTGAAGCTCAACCCAGTGGGCTCAGTGAGATACCATCTTCTCTCAAAATAAATTCCCCTTGGCTAGCCCAAACGGCTTTCTGTTACTGCAACCAAAAGAGTTTGATTTAATACAATATCAAAGAAAGAACCAAACCTATGTTTTCTAACTCTGAGTCCAAAGCTCATCTACATTTTCCTAGACTGCTACGAGTGAGTGCCCAGGGTGCCCTTCCTACTGCCCTTCTCTGTCATGTCTTGCTTCTTGGAGATCTGCCAACTAAATTGGTCCCAGTGTATCACCCTCACCAGTTCTTCATCCCCCCTGATCCAGACATAATCATCTTAGCGCAGTTGATGGATGAGATAAGGTTGGACTGCAGCACATCTGGAAGGAAGGAAGAGAACACCCACGAGAACACAGAAGATTACTCCAAAAATGGAGGCCAACTCCAGTCCTTGCACAGGACCTGCTGCTCAGCCCTCCCTCAGCATTTTCCATGTCAGAAAAGCCTCACTCCTAGGTGCGGTGAGCAGACCTACAATGACTGCTGGCTATAAGGGGCTAGGGGTTGGAGCAAGAGGGGCAGAGGGACTAAGATATGGGCCTGTCCGTACTTTTCTTCCTAGCCAGGGTAGAGGGTGGTCCACCCAAAGTTTACAGGGTTTCTGGGGAGAGGAAATGCCAAAGCAGGCAGCCCAGAGGCCAAGATAAAGTCCTGCCTTGGAGGGGGATTTTCAGGCCAAGAGTCCAGGGACAGAGTAGAGAGGAGGCGATAAAGGGCAGAATGATGGGCCCTATCAAGCCTCTTGGATCAGCTCTGAAGGAAGGAGACTACACTTGGCTTTGGTCAGACCATCAGCCTAGGTACTACTGAGTGGTCAGAACTGAGCTTTCAAGGTCCTGCATGGCATTTAGCCCCCATCTCGGTTTGCTTATTTATACAGTAGAGGTTGCAAACAGTTTCAGTTGCACAGAAACAGGGATGAAATGAGCTCTGATTGTGAAGTGCCTAGTATAGAATATGCCCTTCCCCAATTGGCTGCTGTACCTGCTCTACTACCCCTGCTCAGAGCCTTTCTGAGCCCTCAGGCTCAAGGTATTTGCAGAATTTCCTGCCTGACTGGTCATGGGGACCCCTGGGCTAAGCCTCTGCTCAGTAAAGGAGCCCCTGATTCTCTGAAGTATCCCTCTGCACATGCCCTGGTTGTGGGTAGGAAGAGGGGTCTGTGAACAGACCTTGTCTCCTCTCCCACCTCTCCCACCCTGGGGCCCTGGCCAGACCTTGGCAGTCCATCTGGCAATAGTTTTCCGAGTGACTCTGGTAATCGTTGCACCAGTAGTGACTGTTGATCTGGAATATTCCGTAGTCAAAGCTGCCATCCGCATTTTCATTTACCTTTGATATGTTGAAGTTGCTTTCCACAAAAGCCAGGCACAACCCTTACAACAAGGAAGGAGGGTCAAGATTGAGAGAAGACCAAGCTGAGTGAGAAGGGAAATAACAGAGAGGGAGAAAAGAAGGGAAAGAAAGGAACATGGCCTGATGGGCTAGATGGCGCTGAAGAGCTAGAAACACCCCTGGCATCTCCTCCCATCCTTTGGTCCATCCAAAAATACAGGATCCTTCCTTCCATGCTTTCTGTACTTACTGAGCACCTACTGTGTGCCAGGAATTCTGCAAAGCCCAGCAACATCTGGGTCAAACACAGGTGTGGCCTTCAATGGGCCTAACGTGCAAGAATTACAATAGGTACCTTAAAAAACCACAGTGAAAGATACAAGGAGAAAGTGTCACAAGATAACTGTGCCCAAATTCCATGCAAGAAAGAAAAAATCTCTCATGTCCTGGGAATAAGAAGCCTTTGTGCTGACTATTCCTCTGCCCCAAATGTTCTCCCCCCAGACATTTGGATGACTGGATATCTCCTTTCATGCAGTGCTGTTTAACAAGGCTTCTCCATCTAGAATAGTGTAATTCCCTCTGCTTTATTTTCTTCAAGCATTTATCAGCCCCAGCAGTACTGTGTGTGTGTGTGTGTGTGTGTGTGTGTGTGTGTGTGTGTTTATTGCTGTTCTTTTACCCTAGGATGTGAGCTCTAACAAAGGAGGAACTTTATCTTTCGAGCTATAAACAGTTCTTTGTACATAGCAGGTGCTCAGTTAATAATTGTCCAATGAGTAGGAGTGTTGCAAAAGACATTTTCTGGGGTGTACTTTTTTGTATTTGGCTTTGAAAGATGATGGGAGAAAAGGAAGGTGGCTGCAAGGCATGAATAGGAGAGGAGGAAAAGGGGCGGGGCCAGAGAAATGGCACTCACAGTCACTCAGGTAGTGGCCCTCAAAGCCATCCAAGTGCTCCTCATGCAGAACCTTGGCCAAGTCACAGCGTTTGATGATGAAGGCCCGACTTACAACAAGGAAGCAGCTGGCCAAGGAAATAAGCCATACCCAGGCCATCCTCAGAGGGGATAAGGTCCCCAGCAGGGCCCACTGCTCTGTCTCACAGGCTTCTGCTGGTCTTCCTGGAAAGCCTGGGGAATCCGGAGAGGGCAGACAAATATTCTTCACTTACTCATTGCCGTCCACTGACTTTTAATCTCTTTCCTCTTATTCATTCTTTTAGAATGTTTTATCTCAGAACAGTTTAAACATTTACCAAAGAAAAGTAAACCTTTTTCATATACCCATTTTTCAGTTTCGATGGTTAAAAACCAATGTCAATCTGGTTTCATCTGCAGATCCACTTGCGGGAAGTGGCACTGGGTTACGGTGGAGAATGAGGTTGGCGAAAGAGCCTGATGAAAGCCATGCTTCACCAACATGTCTACATGGATATCTGAACATGCCCTTCCAGAAGAAGGGCTAGGTCACTGAGTGCCGATCCCAGCCCCACCTCCAGACGCTAAGCGCACAGCTTACCCGAGGGCTGCCCCGCCTCACGCAATCCCTGATGGGCTGCTGAGCACTGGTCCTAGCTTTTTGCTTCTGCTCAAAAGTGTGTGTCAGAAAGCAAGTGACAGTGGTTTGGTGTAGGAACAACCTTCATTCTACGTGTGTGTATGTGTGTGTGTGTGTGTGTGCAGTGAAAATCAGGGCTTTGGATTCGCATGGCCTGCTTTCAGAGATTAGACAGTTGTGTGACTCGGCAGCGTATTTAATCTTGCTGGACCTTGTCTATACAATGGAATATACTAATATGACATCATAGGGATGACATGGTGATTACCTAAAATAATAAATGCTCACATTTTGCTTTCACATTCCCCACACAATGGAACTGGGACTTCCTGGAATACAATACGGCAAGTCATTTGGCAAGAGCAGGAAAGGGATTATCTTACAGATAATTCTAGTTTAACTTCCTGTACTATAAATTAAAGAAATGCTCAAAATATGGATGGGGCAGTCAAATCAACATAAGAACTATAACAAAAGGATACCAGCTGACCAAATCTGGCACAATATTTTTGTAGCAGGTTTATTGAGATATTAGGCACAATATGTAATTCACCTGCTATATTAGTTCATTTAAAATGCACAAAACAATAGTTTTTAGTATCTTTGATGAGTTGTACAACTATCATCACAGTGAATTTTAAAACATTTTCCCCAAATAAACCCAACTTTCCCCAGAACAAAACCCTGTACCCATTCATATTTTGCAGTCATCATAGATCGGTCTGAACCAGAATCGTCACTGGGTGCTAAACTTGAGAGGTAGGAAGGATGAAGGCCTGGACATGTACATGGTCTCAGAGTCTCCCTACAGGCTTTTAGTTGTTGCCCAGGGAAAATAGTAATTATACAGTGGAGAAGCCAGACAGTGTTTTGACTGTGTAGTCAAAATTCACTTCATCAGTGAGTACATGGGGACATGGTGCTTCCAGGTCTGATGCCCTGAGGAGGACACAGTGCTTCTTATGTACTGTTCTGGCCAAGGGTGTATACTCTGGCTCTAACCCTAAGGAAGCAAAACCAAACTGGTGGGACAATCTGCCAAATAACTGGCCTGTATTTTTCAAAATGGTCAATGCAGTGAAAAAAAACTGGGGCTATCTTTGTCATAGAGGTGTCTGTTTTCCCCTTAAACAGAGATGTTGCTCAGGGCAAAGGCCCAGAGTCCTCCACCCTGCCCCTGGGCGCCCAGCAGCTGAGGCGTGACAAGATGGCGTCCTTGGTGGGCTTGCCTCCTGTCTGGGCATGTCTGTCTTCTCACGCCACACCAGCCTGAGCTTGGGGACATTCTTTTGTGTTTTCCCTGTCCTCCACCCTAATGTTGTCAGATTTAGCAAATAAAATGACTACACCCGTTTAGAATCTCAAACAACAACAAATGACTCTTTAGTGTGTGTTTCACACACAACTCTACCACTTGGCCTCAGCAGGGTCCCTCAGAGTTGACGTCTCTGAGCCTCAGGAGGCCAGGTGCTCCAATTCTGCCCATTTAAGACCCTCTGGGGATCCTCTTGGGGAAGACAGTAGTGCTAGTGCCTGTGCCCCCAGGCTCCTCAGAAGCTTACCTTTCTCCCATCCTTCTTTGGCCCCAGATCCCAGTCAGCCCAGGACTTTCTGTGAGGATCTGTAGAACAAAGCAGTTTGAGGCAGGAACCTCCCCCTCTTTATCACTTACTCCAACTGTGCCCAACTAATGGCTCTTCTTATTCTAAAGAGGGCTAGAGTGCTGGGCTACGCCGGCCTTCTGGAACCCTGTTTTTGTGACATCATCACTCTGATACATTGGTTTGAAGTAAGGAAACTGGCCCACCTTCAGGGAGAAATGGCAGGTGGGTTTGGAATGAGACGACAAGTACGAGGGAGATCACTTGAAGTACAGGATGCGGACTACCAACTCCCTTCCTTTCTGGAAATAAGACCATCTTTGGAGAACTTCTCCTACTGAGTTTTGGTGGTCTCAGAGTCTCCCGCTGAGTTTTACATGGTCTCAGAGTCTCCCTACAGGCTTCTTAGTTGTTGCCCTGGGAAAGTAGTAATTATACAGTGGAGAAGCCAGACAGTGTTTTGACTGTGCAGTCAAAATTCACTTCATTGGTGAGTACATGGGGACATGGTGCTTCCAGTCTGATGCCCTGAGTGGGGGCTGCTGGTCACAGGATCTTGTCCTCAGGCAACAAGGGATGTCTATGCCCCAGTACTAGAGTTTGAGTTGGATCCCTGTGGAGCAGCGCAACTTCTCACAAGAGTCCCTTAGGTGCAGGCCAGAGCCAGCAGTTTAAATTTGTATGGATACAGCTCAGGTGAGAGGTGAGGCCTCCAGGAAGAGGAAGCAGTCTGTGTGTGACTCCAGTCCCAAACTCCAGCCCTTTCAGGACCCAAATATAACTGTCTCTTCCTGCAATTTGAAACTCAATAAATGTCACTTCCTGCATGAACAAGTTTGAACTGGGTTTCTGTCACTTGCCACCAAATGGGATCTACCTAATGTAGTTAGCGTCAGCTTAACTTTCTTTGGAATGGTGACCTTACAGTGGAATCCTGACCTAACTGCAGCCACTTTGTTGACTAAAGCTGCAGCCACTCTATTCTCTGCCACTGAACACAGCTAAATCCTATGATTTATTATCACATGGAGACTTCTGTCAGTGTGCTAAGAAGGACTTTGCTATATAGAGCTGTGCTCACCCCAAGATACCCATTGTACCGTGGGCCTCAGCTACGCTTATCTTAGTTTTTTGTAACTCCCACTTGCCACCCTATAAAAAAGACAAACTTTCTGTAATCAGCACCTCAAACTTTGGAAAGTACTCCTCTGGGGCCCACCAGCATTTCTTTCTTCTCCTGAGCTCCTAGCTACTGTTCACTCAACTTTCCCACAACTCTTTCTGGTGCATTGGGCTGGGAAACAAGAGAAGACAGCTATAGCCCCCCATGGCCCTTGCTGTGGTCATGGAGGCAGGTCTCCCCCACTCCACATCCCGGTAGCATTCTGACAGTATGCGTGCCCCTCTCAGTTTAGAGGTCTCCTCTGCAGTCTGTGGGACCCTGAGGGAGTACGGTATCTTACATGCATTGTCAGCTCTAAAAGAGAATGAAATAAAACCATCAGGACTTCTGAACCATGGTAAAGCCATCTGGACTTTTTCTGGTAGTTACACCTGTCCCAGTGGACAAAAGAGGAGCTTGGTCACCTCCTAGTCAGTCTCTGATTTCCAGGTGGAAGGTGGAATGTTCTAACCTCTAAATGACTGTGTAAATGTTTGACACCCATGCCAAATCCAGCTTTGGATATTCTTTTGTGTAGTTCCACAGCTTCCACTTCGGCGTTCAAGTGGGCCGGTGCTGTGAGTCCATAGTCTGCCATGTGACTCAAAAACAACTCACATCTCTGTAATGGGGTCACTGACCTGGTACAGGATCCCAGCTGCACACATTGCCAAGACAGACCTTCATCCCTGAGGGAAGCAGCCAGGCAGCATCCGACAGGTTCTCTATCAAAGAGGGCACCCCACCTTTGTCTGTAGCGTCTCCCAACAAGGAAACACCACGTACGTGTAGAAAGTCAGAATGGGATATAATCAGTCAAAACAGTTCTGAAATGTATCCTGAAGAATTCTTTAAAGGGCTTTTCTGGAGACCATGGAGTTAAATAAAGCCAAACCAGCTCCTAGCCCTCTGTGAAATCAACAGACTGAGGCCCACTCTGACGTGGCCCCCTGGGGACGTTCACTAAAAGAGAAATGAGCTGCCTCTGGGACAGTGATGGGGACAGAGCCCGATAATCTGGACCAATTTCCCCACATCGACTCCTGGCTAAATTTGGCTCTGAATCTACTGCCTGCTGCCTGTGCCTGGCCAGTGCTGTGCCAAGTCCACACCCCACACTGCCATGCCCACTCCCACGCCAGCACCTGATCCTTCTTCACCCAGTCCTCCACTGGCCTATCCACCATTACCTTGATCCACGCTGTCACCTCCAGCTCCAGGAAGTCCAACCAGTCATTGCCTGTGTTTGGCCATGGAAGTCCTCCCCAACAGCCCTCTGCTTTACAGCTGCCCTTGAATACCCACTTCAGCCAGGTGTCGCCAGCTAATGGTAAAGAAGGCTGTATTCCCCAGCCTGTTCCCCACCCTCCTTAACTAAAAACACCCTATGCCCACCTATTCAGAAAAACTCTAGGCCATGATCAAACTGCTCACCTTCACCTTTCAAATGCACCAGCCCACCCGGGATGACTGCCAATAGCTGATCTTGACCCTGTTCAACACTGAGAAACATGACCACATTTTGACCGAGACCAAAAAAACTGCTCGAAGGGAGAGGTCCCTCCAGAGACTGTCGACCATGATGGATGAGTTGCCGTGGCCTTTCCCAAAAGTCACCCTACCTAGGATCACAACACCCCAGAGGGAAATAAAGCAATCCAGAGATACCATCAGGCCCTTCTCAAAGACATCAAAGAGGGAGGCAAAAAGCCCATGAATATGTCAAAACTTACTACTCTTACCCAAAAGCCTGATCAAAGTCCTTCAGATTTTTATGAAAGACTCTCTAAAGCTGACAGGGTCAACACTCCTTTGATGGCAAATGGAGCCTTCATTTCACAAATAGTACCTGATATCCACAACAAAATCCAGAAGGTAGATGGCTTTGAGGAAAAAAATAAAACCTAACTTCTCCAGATTGCCAGTAAAGCCTATGTCAACTGTAAATGTGAGGAAAAACAGGAACATCATCATAAGGCTGACTGCCATGCCAAACAAAAAGCCTCTCTCCTTGCTGTGGCTCTTGGTAAAATAGTTCCTCCCCAACTACAGCCTCAAAACCCATCAACTATCTCCAGACAGGGCCCCCAACCTCAGCCATTCCTCCTGCCCTACCACCTCAACTCCTTCCAGTCTGGTAGATAACCACACCCTCTGTCCAAAGACCAATATGCAAGATATAAACGTTAGGGACACTGGAAGAATAAATGCCCATTCAAGCAAAAGGATAAAGATTCTCAAAAGCCCCAACTTGGATCAGATGATAGTTTCATTGGCTTGACAGGCTAGGACTAGATCAGAACTAGCTCCCTTCTTCAGCTGGGCCCCTGAAAGCCCGCAGTCCACATCTGCATGCAGGCCAACCTATGACTTTCCTAGCCTACAGTGGAGCAAAACAGTCTGTAAACCAACCTATTTCTCCTCTGTCAGATAAAACGTTATCTTGTATGTCTGTATGCGTTATCCTGAGCATACACTTTGAAGATATCAATATGCAATGCAGCAACTATTGTTGGTTTTCTGTTGCTTTGTCTATAATTCAATTCTCATCATACTGTTATTGTACTACTTTGTGCCTCTTTGTTAATGCTTTCTGGTTTCTTTTTTTTTTCTGTTGTTGAGATGGTTAATTGTTTGACCAATTTTGCATGTCTGTATCTGTGTTCATGAATATACACTTCGAAGATATCAATAGGTAAAGCAACAACCATTGTTGAGTCCCTGTCACCTTGTCTGTATATCAGTTTTGATTGTACTATTTCTTATGCTGCTTTGTGTCTGTTAATATGTTTTTGTTCTTTTACTTTTAAAATAAAAAATAAAATTAAATTAAAAAAGAAAAAATGTTATCATCACTGGAGCAACTAGTACTCTTGCCTTTCCCCTTCTGCCAGCCACAAACTTGCATCCTGGGAGGACATCCAGTCACACATGAATTCCTCTATTTTCCAGGATTCCCAATCCCACTCCTGGGGAGAGACATCCTATCCAGATTAGGGGCCACCATCACCTTCTCTCTGGGGCAGTCTG
>PVLD010021739.1:0-30774 GCA_004027595.1 Dinomys branickii
TGAGAGGATCAACGGCCTGACTAAATTTGCATGTCTGTATATGGGTCCATACATCTACAATTCGAAGATATCAATGGATAAAGCAACAACTACTGTTGAGACCATATCACCTTGTCTATAGATTAGATGTGATTGTACTATTCTCTATGATAATGGGTGTCTGTTTGTCAATATGTTTTTGTACTTTTATGTTTCTAAAATAAAAATAAATAAATAATAAAAAAATAAAATACCAGTTATAAATCTCAAGCTCCTAATAGCTGCAATTCATAATCAGCACATAGAGGAGTGCCTGAAACACAGTAGGGATTTAATGATGTTCAGTGAGATTCATTACATGTTACCTTTATTAACTTGCATATTAAAAACTAAGAACATTTCATTCTATTGTATGCAGATCACTTAACTAATTCACACGTTTTAAGGTTGGGGAACATGAGAAAAATGAGAAAATCCAGAATTTATTCTTTTCTGATTTCACTTGCCAAAAAAATGTCTATCCAATCATCTCTGTTAAACCCTGAATTAGACACTAGAGATGATTCCTGTATAGTTCAGAAAAGTGTCCTCCCTTTTCAGTTTTCACAGTGGAGATCTGCCACAGGCCTTTATTAAACTCTGGTTCCCGAATAAAATGAAGACTGCAAAAACACTTTCCAGGAACTGTTGTTAAAGCAAAACATGTTTCCTTTCCCTAAAATGCCCTGCATTTCATCCTAGTGAATACCAATTCATTCAGTTACCTTTCAAGAATTTGCTTAAATGTTAATTTCTATGAAGAGAATTGTTAATGATAATCATTCCCTTCTCAGTCATATTTTATAATATTCACTAGCTGAATTACACCACACAATATTGTGATTATTCAATTACCTTTCTGAAAGCAACAGTCATTCTCATTGCTTAACATAGTGCCTTAGGTTTGGGAGGTGCTTTTCTTATGTTCAAAATAGATCTGGGATGAAGAGTCCTGTGTATGTGATTTATTAGGAAACTGTTTCTGAAGAGGCATGGAGGTGCCTGGTAAGGGAGATGGGGAACAGAAAGAGCAATGGGAGGAAGTCAGTCAAGAATGTAATCTTAGGGAAATTTCTGTGGCAGGTAAAACTTCAACCTGATGTCTTACCAGTTAAAAGGGAATGAATCCCTAAGCACCTTTACCTCAGAGAGAGAGAGAGAAAGAGAGAGACAGAGAGACACAGAGAGAAACAGACAGACAGACAGAGACAGAGAGAGACAGAGAGAGAGGCACCAGTAGCCCAACATAAGTCCTTTGAAAAAGATGTGCAGTTGCTGGTTGTTGATTCTTGGAAGTGAAATCACATTAAAGGGGCACTAAGGTACACATGTATATGGCAAAAAAGATATCTGAGGGATGTACACAGAACAATACTATACACTATAGTGTTCAACATTCATTTCCCAAAATAAAGGAATAAAGAAATGACCCAATTTTATGTCAGGTCCAGTAATGTGTTCTATGGATTAGAGTTAGGTTTTAAGTATGGATGAGAAACCAGGCAATGCCAATCAAATGATTAACATTGATCTCTCTCAACTTGCTTCTTCCTTCAATTTTGATCGTATAATCACGAGCTCTCTTTGATTTCCACTAATGTCTAGAACAAGTGCTGCAAAACAGCAGGTACATAAGTAGGAATTATCTAGCATAAAGGTTCCTAAAGCACGCTCGAGACAGAAAGTCACAGTCTGGATACTCAAACTCTTTTTATCCAAAAGAAATGAAATACTATTCTGAATATGAATTGAATTTAGAGTGATTTATTTTTTCACTATTATTTTGTTGTATAGTGTTTGGATTTCTGCTAGTCACAGGACACTTTAAGGAGATGTATATCCATGTAGAACCCAACAGGTTTTATTCCTCAACACCCTGGCAAAATCATGGGAAGGGTGTATATAGAGTACTATACTCATAATACAGTATGTAGATAGCCTCTTATATCTTTGAAATCCTGCTCACCATAAACCAGAATCCATAAACCAGAAAGCAGAAAATTACACCCTTTTCACCCACATTCAGCCAATCTACATAATAGTAATTTATCAGCTGAATTTTGACTGTGAGTAAATAATAATAATTGAGTATTTGACAGATCTCTGCCTAAATCTCACCTATGGTATTTAATGGAAGGATTACCTTGCACAAGGCACTTCAACTGAGCTTATATTATTATTATAATAATCATATAACCTAATTTAGAGCTTTATATGATCATTTGGAAAGACAATCCACATAATCTACTGTCATTAATGAACAGGAAACAACAGCCTATAGATGGCAGCACTTCGTCAGCACTCAACACTGACTTTTTTTTTCCAAATGGGAAATTATTCTTTGAGTATTGAAAATCTAGGTGTAAAGATCTATACATTTTGCCACAGAATTTACTATTAATCAAATTTCCCTACTGACCTACTGTGTCAGTTTAGTTTCAGGACGTATATACCAAGATGGAGGAAGAAAAACTGATTTATTGGGTTTTGACAAAGATTATCTTCTCCTTTTTTTTTTTTTTTTTTTTGCGGTACTGGGGATTGAACTCAGGACCCTGCGCTTGCTAGGCAAGTGCTTATTCCACTGAGCTACATCCCCAGCCCCTCTTCTCCTTTTTTAATTTGTTAAGTTTATTGGTACCATTTAGGTATACACAATGATCACATTCATAGTAGAGAATTTGTACCTGTATACAATACACCTTGATTTGTCTTTATTTTTCCTACCATTCCCTTCCCTTTCCTTCAACCTCTCCCTCCTTATTAACAAAGATTTGTTTCCATTTAATCAAACTTTACACAGATTTTTCTAAGCCTTCATTTTGACTAGACCTCATACTTAGGACTTTCTTTGTCCTGTCTAGCTCAGTTCTATCAAGGATCAGGCTAAGACCGTTTAGTGAGAATACCCCACCCTTGGCATCTAATTGATCCCTGTGGCCCATCCTCAATGAGAAACCTGTTCAGTCAGTTTTTCAAGAATCTCCCTACCCTTAATGTTCCCTCTTAACACTTTTCTATCCACTGATTCCCCTAATTCTTCTCAATGGCTCTGTATTTCCAGCTGTCTTTGTCGTATTTGGAGTGAACCATAATTTCTTTCCCTTATTGTGACAATGTTGGTACCTAATCCAGTAGTCCTGAATAAAAAGTTTTTTATTGCTTTACAAATGTTAAAATATTTTTTTCATTTTAAACAGAAAAGAACCAAAACAAATGAACAAACACACAAACATAAACAAAACCACACAAAAAAACAATAAAAGCAATACAGAATTTCAGACCAGGCATGTGAAATCTATATTACATAAGGCATAAGGTAGCCGGAGTAGTAAGCCAGGAAAGTTTCCCGATAAGAAAGGGATAAAAGTAAGAGGAAGGTAGAGGAAGGATGTCAGAGCATGCTGCAAGTCTGAGAAAACCTTGCTAGTGCAATGGAAAGCCCCAGCATAGGGATCACACAGACACACAGACATGAGACAGTGCATTAAGCATAAATGGTAAGATCTAAATTTCCCTATTATGCTCTCTCATTGGCTGGAGACTTCCTGGGGAAAGTTCATTATAGACTTAAATACCTAAGCTGAATCCTGAATGCAGAGGGCACTGCAGTTGGAGGCTGTCAGATAATTACTTTTGCTACATCAGTATCTCTCTTTAATGGAAACCTGAGCAGGTGTCGCACGAAGCCACTGTGTTCAGATGAAGGTCTAATATAATTGAATGCAATGTATTTTGAGCTTATCCTTGACTACATATATACCTAAAAGAAAATGACTGAAACTCTTTGAACTCAAAGAGAATACATGAAACAATTTGTCCCAGAATAATTATGCAGGATTTGATCATCTACCACAGTCTCAGATCTTGGACTCCATAATCGAATTACTGCCAAGGTTTTCTTCCTTCTTTATTTCCATGGTCTGGCTCTCACCTGCTTATTTGCTTCTTTTTCATCTTTAGCTAGTTCACCAAATTTAATTTGAGCTAATAGTAATGGCAAATAATGTGCATGAATCAGAATGGCTTAATCTATGATATAGTGAAAAACAACCTGAATATCACAGTAACTCCGTCATTCCACATGCCGTCAAGGGTTAGCTGTGGCTCCGCCCTACTGTGAGGCATACAGAAAATGAAGGTATAGTAAACCCCACATTCACTCTCATAATCTGTGCTAAAACATGATACACATCATTTTGTCAAAGTAAATCCTGACTAAACCTACCGTCAGCAAACCAAAATATAAAATCCTCTTATAGGATTAGTCAATAATAAAATCTACTGCATAACCTACAGTTTTCACACCTTCAATCTAGAATCTAAATGTCATTTTTTGTCCTTATAACTTGTTTTGTGACATCAGTACTTCAGTTTGTAAAGTCAGCAGAAACTAAGAAATTAACGGCATGTTCCTTTTTTAAGAACTCCTTTCCTGAACCTCCTTCCTTGAGCTCTGTCATTTGTTTGCCTTCTTACCACTACAGCACCTTAGCAAATACATTCTAAAGATTTATGGGGCTTTGTATGAAATGCATTAATCATTCATGCAGCTTTGATTGGCTTCCCTTTTTTGCAGTACTTAACAACCAAACAAGGTCACTACTATAAAACTTATTACAAAGTATCCTACTGAAAATTGATTTGTCTCTTCCTAAAATCGTACTGTGATACATTATCCTATGTGTTTTCTTCTCTTTATTTTATTTCAGAAAATAATGTAGCATTTTCTCTACTCTAATTCTGTATTAAACCACTGTAAAAGGAAATGCAGAGGAGTGAATTTTTATGGCCTAATATTTCCTTAGTTGTGAATATGAGATAAATTGATAAGGTTGTTGGATCATCTCAGAACATTGGTCTCAGGGACTATCGCTATTGGTGCTGGTACTGTTTTAGTTAGAAGTGTAAAAAATGCTTAAATCTGTGGTAATGTAAGACTGCATCTCTTTCTTGACTGACCTTTTTCTATTTTTCATCATAATTTATTTGTAATCATGAGAAGAGAATGCTTGATAAAATAGTGGAGAAGTTTCAAAATTCCCAAGATTAATTTATGTAGTATCACATATTTTTCCATTAAAGTGCATTAGAGAAAATGTATAAATAAGTGGTTTTGGTGCATAAATCAAGTATTTAAGTTTGAAAGAAAGTATTTGGAAGATTTATGTGGTAATTTCCTTTTTATAATACAATCAACTCTTGTTATTTTTAATTTGGAAACCTGGCTTTCTGATTTTTAATTCTTGTTGCTGCAGTCCCCAAACTGCACATCATAGAACCCTAGGATGCTTAGAGCTACTGTAAATTTTCAAGAGAAATCCAGTAATATTTGTTGCACATAGTGTGAACTACCAGGGCACAATCAATTCATCAATACGTTCATGAAATTTTTTTACTTACATTATGTTTTTGTGAAGCTGAATTTTGGCAATTGCTGTGGAAAAAAGCAAGGATAGTACAAAAACTGAGGTGGAATGAAAGGTGACAGTGCCTTGCTCTTTCTTTGTAACCACAAACAAAACCCCCTTAGAAATTATTACTAAAATTCAAATCAGGAATTTTTGATTGTGGGAAACAACCATCATTCAGATAGTAATAAGAAGTGAGTTCAATTCTGTATTTCTTTGTAAAAGTTGTGCTTACTAAATGTCATCTAAGTACCATATGAGTGCATGTGTGTGTATGTAAATACATGGATATACTAGAAGAAAGACAGAACTTAACACTTACTGAGTTCCTATTACATGCCAGTCATGATGATCCTATCTGAACAATCCTTAAGGTGTTATTACTCTATTATCCGCCCCAAAACTCTTTGAGTGAAGAAAAATACTTCATAACAAATGAAATATTTTTTGTGTAAAATTTTTTCCACAATACACACATGCTAAAAATACAGACAATTTAAATCAGTGATTTTCAACCATAGCTACACATGTCCAGGAACATCCCTAGATATATGGATGCATTTGTTTATGTTGAATGACACTAAATGTGGCGCCAGGAATGAGTACATGCATTTTCTTCACTCTTATTCAGAGTCTCTCTTTGTTCCTGCTATCTCCTTTTGTTTCCTTAACCTTCTCTGTCAGCTTTCTGACCTAGGAATAATCAGCCAGCTGCTGTTATCCTGCTTTAATTCCATGTATAGAGTGCCAAGCTACAGCTACGTGTTGGATTCTGTTAAGAACCAATACTGAAATATCAACCTTTTTTTTCTTTAACAGTGTCTTTAAATAATTTACCAATCATCAGCATCCCCTGCGGATTTTCTGGCTTTTAAAAGTTGGTGCTTAACAAATATCAGTTTACTTCCTCAATTGAGTTGAAGGGCCTCAGTAAGAAATCTTTCGGGAGATCTTAGAGTGAACTTGGGCACAGATCTCAATTTAAGAAATTTTCCTTGCTATGTCCATCAAGTGCCAGTGATTGGATAACTGCTTCCTTCCATGTTTCCTCCTGGGTATCAAAATGTTAAGCATTACTAATAGAAAGCCGGTAAATTAGATTCAATGAAACTGCCAGTGTTTATTCTCAAACACATTACCACAGAAGATCTATTCCAAATGTGACATCTGTGTCTCACTAAAAGAGAAGGTAGGAAAAGCATGACTCTTTATAGCTCAAATTTGTCTCCCAGTTCTGAGAGGTTCAATAGAGATTTTCTGGATATTGTGGAAGCAGAATATCCATTTTCTTATGATGTGAAACATGCACAATAGTACCAGCTGCTTCCCTTTTCCTTTACTGAACAATGTCTTCACACACTGCCATTACAGAACACTCTCAGGCATATTAAAGTCATTTGTAAATTGTTGAAGGCAAAGATCACAGTTGGATGTACATTTCCAAGAATGTCTTCCCATTAAGAGTTAGACTTATTAAGTCACTTCCTGTTTCTTAAATGAGATTCTAGAATATTATATATGAGTATTGTGGAACCAGCACAACAAAATACTGAACCTTTCTGGTTTCTTCAATATTTGAATGTATGTGGGTTTCTGCCTTTCTTTTTCCTTTTCTTTCTTTCTTTTGAGACTTGGTTTCCCTGTGCAGTTCAGGTTGGCCTTGAACTCATTTTGTAGCATAGGCTAGTTTCAAACTTGCTGTGATCCTCCTGCCTCTTGAGTGCTGGGATTATAGGTGTGCGTCACCACTTCCAAGTATATGTGGGTTTCTATATGTGTACATATGCACACCTATGTATGAACCCTATACTAAAGTAAGACTTTTAGCCAAAACTGTGCAATGTAAATAGGCGTAGACTTTCACAGAACCAATATCTAGAGAACTGTCTAGATTTATTTAATTCTTCATGGAATTACAAAAGTTCCAGCTAAAACTCTATTTTATGTGATAGAAAACACTGCTAGATGCAATTTAGAAAATTTTCCCATTACTTTGTGACCGTGTGATACGGATGATGATGGGCGTGGGGAAGCTCATCTAATTCTTTTTTACTTCCTGCAAAGCATTACTGGATTTGAAGTGAAAGACATGTCTTGGAGAAAGAACTGTAGACCAATAAAAAAATCTGCATTTAACAAGCTCAAGGATAAAATGACATCTGCCTCCAGAAAGCTCCCTTTTCCCATGTGACAGTCAGAGCTCAGCTTTTTTCATCAGCATTCAGTTTTAATGTATTTTACAGCAATGCAAACAAGGATAAACAAATGGAAAAGCAGAGAAAATATATTGCTTAGAACCAGACATCTGATTCAATTATTATGTAATCAGAGGAGGCAAAAGCCAATTTCACACAACAAAGAAAAAAGGGATATGTAACTTTTATAGTCTATGATTTTTTTCATGAGGGAAGAAGTGATTGTTTATGCTATTATACAAGCAAAGGCTATTATTGTCTTTAACACAAGTTTGCAATATTTTCAGCATTCAGAGAAAATACTGAAGAAACCCCACATTTTCCTTAATAAGAAATATCAGAAGTAGGTTTAATGCAGCAGTAAACTAAAGATGATAACAAATTACATTTCTTTGACAAGGAAAGATTTTGAAGACCCTTTAAACTGACCTGTAGATACTTATAATATAGGATATAGGAAAAACATGTAATGATTTTAAATACAAAGAAGCACTGTCAATATTTTTAAGGCGTACAATTAAGATTATTCAAATACTACCTGTAATTTTATATGAAATAACTCATGAGAATTTTGAACTAATGTGCATCAGTACCCCTCATTTAACAGATTAAAAAAGTTAACTCAGAGAGAGCAAGTTGATTTCACAAAATGTACACCAGTAAGCAGAATGATCAAAATAAGAAAGCGAGTCTCTTAATTCAGTGATATTTTTTCCAGTATAGCACACTTGACCAAGAAAAATCTGAAATGTACAAATTAGTGTCATCTGTAGAATAAAATATATATTAAACATAAACATAAACTCATTTAAAGAACTGAAGTTCTCTCATTAGACAAAATGTGTTAAGTGCAGGAAAGTATAAAAGTGGAAAAAAATCCATCTAGTCAAAAAAGAAAGAAGTCCTGTCATTTGCAAAAGCAGCAATGTAGAACAATGGCTACCAAAACCTGGGGCCCTGAGATGCTTAGTGTGATCAATAATACAAGATTTCACTTAAAAGGAGAACTCCATTGTAAACATGATAAATATATATCATATCCTTGAAAATTTCTAAGAGTGTACATTGTAAGTGCTCTCATCACAAAAATTTATATGTGGGTAATGCAAAGATCATATTAATTAGTTTTACCTAGCCATGCCACAAGGTATACATATATCAAAATATCATGCTGTACACCATAAGTATATAGAATTATTTTCAATAAAAATAAAAATTATTGTATTTTTAAATTTTTAAATATTAAAAAATTCATCTGCTCAATCAGTGAGATTATTTTTTTTATTTTCTTCCAGTTTTTCTAAAAATATATTTCTTTCACTGATTTGGCAGTGGTACTAGGGATTTAAACTAAGGACATGGTATCACTGATCTACATCCCCAGTCTCTTTTTTTATTTATTGTGAGACAAAGTCTTACTAAGTGGTCAAGCTGGTCTCAAGCTTGTGATCCTGCTCTGTCAACTTCCTTCAGTACTCCAACTACAGGTATGCACCAGTATGCCTGTCTGCCGTTCAACTTGTACATATGTATGTGTGTGTGTGTGTGTGTGTGTGTGTGTGTGTGTGTGTGTATGTGTGTATGGTGCAGTACTGGGATTGAATTTATAGCCTTCAAACTAAGCTACATTCCTAGTCCTTTTAAAGGACTGTTTACTTCGAGACAAGGTCTCACTAAACCACTATTTTGCCCAGGCTGGACTTGAACTTGCAATCATGTCTCAGCCTCTCAGAGTGCTAAGATTACAAGAATGTGCCAACATGTATGGCTCATTTCAGTTTTTAAAGTGAAATTTTTGAAATATAATTTAGATAAAATATGATGCACTCACTTTAGGTAAAATGTGACATACATTTTGTCAAATATATGCACTCATGTACCACCACCCACTGAAGTTACAGAGCATTTCCTTCATCCCAGCCAGGTTCTTCACAAATATTTATGTCCAACATCCACCACTACCTCTGTCTCAAATACCATTCAATTGCTTCTTGTCTTTACAATCTAATTTTGCTTCTTCTCAAATTTTGTATCAGTGGAATTGTACAAAATATACTCTTTTACATCTAGCTTCTTTCATTGAGAAAAATGCTTTTGAGGTTCATTCAGGTCATTGAGTATTGCAATGATTTATGTTTCTGTTTTAAATTCCTTAATAGCATTCCAGTGTATGGGATATAGCACACTATTTATGCACTCTTAATGAACATTTCTGCTATATCCCCTTTTAGGGCTATCATGAGTAACATATTATGAGCAATCATATGCATACACCTTTTTAAGTGACCAATTTCTTATCTGGGGTTTGTCATGTGATTGCTCATGATTATATTCTAGTCTGCAACCTTCCCGATGTATCGTATCATGTGGAACACTGTCCATCTGTCTTTCACTGATAATTTTCATTTTCATCACCCTGTCAAATATAGTCCAGTTTTGCCAATGTATCATTATTGCTTTTCCCATTTTTGAAAGTAGCAAGCCATCTGTGAGGACACTTCAAAGCCACGAAAATATCCTGATTCTCATCAAGTTTTCCCTTTATATGTAGTATCCATTGGTGACTCTTGACTAACCTAATCTTTATCATTATGGTTGTAAAATGATGGTTTTCAAACTTCAGCATTACCTTCACATATACATTACTCCTCAGCATTGTATTGTAAGAAAGAGCTCTACCATTGGCCCTTTCTTTATTTCTTATACTTGTGGACACATAAATTCCTGCTTTATCCATGGTTCATTATGGTTCTTAATTATTTTAATGCTGAAATAGTCCTATAACTTTCCAGAAGAAGCCCCATCAAGCTGCCTACCTGTGTTCTTATAGATTGATCCAAAAATTATTTTTAAATTCTTTCTTATTTTCTAACATAAGTAGATATCCCAGGTTTATGCTGTACCTGCCTCAATCCTGGAGCTGACTATTTCTCCAATGTGTCATGACTATTGCATAAGAAATGGTATCAGAGACCTAAATCTCAGAGGTACATATCACATTAGTTCTAGGGTGATTTTTGTTTTGGGCCTTCCATATAAATTCATAGAGATCTTCTCTATCCTTTTATGTAATTGTACAGTACTCATTTATGCGTATGTAATATAATCTATTCAACTTTCCTCTAAGATTGGATATGTAGGTAATTTTTAATATTTTGCAATGACAAATGATGCTCCAATAAATGACACTGGTCATACTTATTTCATATTGTTTGGAGATATATTTGTATGTAGAAGATATATTTTATATAAATGCATCTAGAGTTTTATTAAATATCACCAAACTTTCCCCAATTTGAAATTGTTTGTAGTATTTTGCACTTCTACCAGCAATATCTAGGAGTATCTTTTTCCTCCAGCCTCTGCATGAACTTTAAACAAAAGTTAGGGTGATATTGTTAATATGACATTATTTCCCAAATTTTTGCATGTCATTAAAACTTTTCATTTGTGTGGAGTTATACAGCTGCATTATAATCCATTAAACTATTGTACCATGTTTAATTTATTAACTATGTATATTTAGATTATTTCTAAATAGTTTTACATTAAACTATAACAAATATTTTAGATCTTTTCTATGTTTAAGTCTATGCCATTAGAATAGATTTCTATTCTTTTCATTCAGTAACACCTTACATCACATACAAAAGGACATGTCTCAGTCAGTTTTCTCTCTTTTCTTAGACAAAATGCCTAACACCTAGAATTAAGGAAGGAAAGGTTTATTTAGCTCATAGTTTGTGAAGAGTTCAGTCCATAATCAGCTGATTCCAAAGCAGGGTGACACATGGCAGAGGGCAACAGTTCATGGTGGCAGAAAACAGCAAAATCAGCAAAAGCAAAAGTGGTTGGGGAGCGAGCCTCTCTTCTTCCCTTATATTGTAAGCAAGCTACCCGCACCCAGGGAGCAGGTAGCACTCACATGATCTCCATAACCTCCTTTTGCACAGGCTCACTACGTATACAACGCAAAGACCCTGGCCCCTTGCCCAGTCACTTATTGGACCTAAACTTACATTGACACAGTGAACAATATTCGAGAGCAGTAAGGGCATGCTCTTTTCACCCCAGGATTTAGAACTGCTGAGTTACTTAGTTAAGCTTCTAGACTCCTCAAGTTGACACAATGTAGCAACCATAACAGGGCACCAAAGTTTACAGGGATACTGTGGTAAATAACCTTGCTCACATATTTGAGAAATTCATGCATTAGATGAAAGAACTAAACCAAGTAATTTGCACAAATATATGATCAATTCTTTTAATACAGTATGTAAGAGAAGTATAAATGAACCAACTGAAGCAATCTCTCTAGCCTCCTCAAGTAATTCAAAAAAACTTTTTCATTTTCATCTGAGCATTCTGAGTTTAGTGAGTTTAATAAAGAGCTTCAAAATGATTGCCAAGTACTTCAGGAACTCTCTGAATGCACTTAGTTTTTTTAATGATTTTCATTTCATAAAATACTATGTGCAATAATTTGAGCAACTAAGTGCTTTCTTTTAAGCCCCTAAAGTTATGATATAATATGTACTGAAAATGTGTGACCTTGTATTGCCTTCCCGTGTTCATATTTGGTCATCCTTCTTTGAAGCATACTGAATCTCCTACACAATTTGTGTTTTCTCTAGAAATATGCTCTGAGAGTGGAATGCCTGCTTCTATTAAAATTTCAACATAGCTGTTGGGATTGGAAGTATTCCCTGTGGACACAATCATTTTATAAGCTACAAAATATTGACATTTATACTGACAATATTGTATCAGTCCTATTCAACATGACTGTCCCTCCCTTTGCTGCTGCTGAATCAGATATCTATCCCCCCTTACCATCAAACCCCATAAGACACCCCTTACTTAAAATCTGCTGGTATGTCTGCCTCGCCACCTATATACGGCCTTTGCCTTGGATATTCCTGCTTTTATGCTCAGGTTTGTTTGACAAACTATCTGATAACTTTAACTCAATCTGCTTCACCAATCTCATTACAAACAACATATTCCTTGGTATATGGCAACATCTGCACCATGTCTCTGCCCCTGCCTGAATTTGGTCAAATCTGAGCCTAAGCCAGGAAATTTTCATCAATCACTGACTTACAGAAGACAGAGAAGCTCACTTGTCGAACTCCAGATTGCTTCCAGCTATAAAAGAGATTCATAGCTTCTAGTTCCAGGACCTCAGTGCAACTGTCCCAGGCAATACTATAAACTAAAATGTTACCACTAAGAGATTTTGTCAAAGATTTGTGCCCAGACCTATTATTAGCTTTACCACCAATACAGAGATCTGGAAATCTAGTGCCTAAATCCCCAATACTTGATCTCCCTCATTTTCTCTCACACACCCACCCACAGCCACACACATACATAAACAAATATACACATTTGCACTATGATTAAACTACATTCACATAACTGGTTAATGTATCTTTCTCCTAGGCTAATTTGTGCTCTCCTCATAGTTGAAAAATTATACTTACGTGTGTTTATGCCTTATTCCATGAGTACAACACATGACCTGGAACAAAATACTTTCTTGATTACTCTCTTTGAATGATGAAATAAAAAAAATACAGGTGTTAATTCCTTTGAAATCATTGTTACTAAGATGAAACAGGTGTTATTATTTCAAATAGTTGTTCAAAAACTAAAGCCACTTCTGGAGCACTGTTCATCAAACATGTCAAGCTAGTAGTGAATAAGCACATTCTTCTTCCCAGCACTTATGAACTGAAAAATGATCCTGACTGTTCAGTTCATGTAAGTCGGAATATGCACATTTGGGTTGAATTTTCCCAGGAGGCGATTGCTGTGGAGGTGTTCAGTCATACTTACGTGTCGACTTATATCAAGGAGATTTATAATTGGAATTGTGTACATTGGAAAGATACAATTTTGGAATTATTACTGTGGAGAGTGAATAAGTCTTGCAACTGAAGATAACAGAAGCAATGTAGAGCAGCAGTGAGATTTGAAATCATGCATTAATTATAGAGTTTATCAGCCCATGTTTCTGGAAACTTTGATATATTTGAGATACGACAACAGTTTATAAAATCTTCTGAATAATTTCTATACCTCTGCCTTCTCCTTCAAGACAAATCTATAAAATGACAAATTCGTTAGGAGTTGAGAATGGATTTTTACAGTAATAAACACACCCTTATGGTATCTGAAATATATTATTGGCTGCTCCATAGACAGATGGAAGAAATAAAAGTGAAAAGAAGAGCTATGCTAGAATTATGGAGTAACTGGTACTGGACATGCACTCTTATTATTAACTGCAGCAATACTGGAGAGATTATTTGAGGCAGATGTTTCCAGACAAACAAATCTTTGAAGGACAATACATGGGGTGAGCCATTTTTCCACCTAACTTTCCTTTTGGAGGCACTTTTTAGGCTCCAGCCCTGGGAGATAAAGTCTCCCTGTGGAAAAAGAAAAGAAGACAAATGATGATTGACCCCTTACCAGAAACAAAAGATACCAGAATATTATGGGACGATGTCTTTAAAATGCTGGAAGACAATCAAAGAAAAACTCACCAACTTGAAATTTTATATCCAGTGAAAATATCCTTCACCAAAGAGGATTAATGAAAGAAACAAGATTCTTTTCTTTTTGTGACCCTCTTTTACACAAAGATTTCTTAGAAAAAATACCAGTGTGGTACATAAAAGAGGAAGCTGGTAAGTTGAACTTCATTAAAACTAGCAGAGCTTCATCTTCAAAAGACCCTGTGAGACATTGAAAAGAGGAACCAAAGACTATGAAACATATTTTAAATTACAAATATAAGGAAGAATTTATATCAAGAGCATATTAATCAAAATCCAAAAGTGAAAACAAACATCTGTTAAAGAAAATGTTATTAAGGATATTTGTTAAAATATGGTTTAGTAAATTTTAATCAGGATTACTCCAATTGACACGGGGAATGCTGAAATAGGCTTTTGTACTAATTGTAGGTTGAGCTCAACTTCGAACACAAAACAGAAAGGGAATTTATAAAGAACAGAGTGAACAATGGATTGAAATTTGCTAAGTGCTAAGCAGAGACATCGCGGATAAAGAGATTCTGTTTATATTTGCATGATAAGCTTCTTGCTGAAAACAAGCCAGTTTGATCATATATCACCTTGGGATAATGAGGAATAAGAAATTTGGTAAGACATCATGAATGATCAAATATCAAGGGCAGAAGACATGGAACATCTGATTTGTCAGGGCTCATGTTAAAATTGGGCCCTGCAAAGATGGATACAGAAGTCCAAAATTTGAAGCTGAATAGAAAGGATGATTCCAAGGAGCCTAACTAAAATTTGCTTAATGAGAATTCCTTTTTCAAAAGTTACCAAAATAAGATACAGTAGTACATATCCCTTTTCATGAACGTTTCTATTTGTGAACAATTCTGTTTGCAAATTTTGCTTTCATTCCTGAACTCCACGTGGGGTGATAAACACGACTGCGACCATCTTCCTCAAAATTGTGTAACAAATTAAGTTTGTGAATGTTATGGTTTGTGTCTGCATGTCCCCCCAAATTCTCATGCAGTCATGCTGCAGGCTTCAAGGATTTGTGATTGATCCATAATCCAATGCTGGGATTATGGGTGTGAGTGCTGCACCAGTCCTGGGGCGGGTAGCTTGCATATGTAAGGAAGAGAAAGAGGCTGCTTGCCACCATTCCTCCCTTTTGTGATCGTTTGGGTTTTTTTGTTTGTTTTTCTTGCTGTGTTCCACCGCCATGAACTCTTTCAATGAAAGTTTGTCCTCTGCCATGAGTTACTGTGCCTCAGAGCTAGCCAAGTATGGACTAAAACCTCCACAAACTGTAAGCTATATAAACCTTTCCTTCCTTAATTCTGTGTGTCAGGTATATTGTCTCAGCAATGAGAGAAAAGTAACCAAGACAGTGAACTGAGGTACCACTGTATATAGATGGCAAGTTCATGTATGACCTGATGCTGAATGTCATTCATCATAAGGAAAGTTTAAATTAAAGGAATGAGATACTACTGCCCATCTATTAGAATGACAAAACAAATTCTAGAAAGCACTGATAAGAATATGAAACAATTGGGAATGCATTCTTAGTGTGAATAGTAAATGGCATAGCAATTCTGGGAAAAAGTTCAGCACTTTCTTAAAAACTAGATGTACAAATCAGGAATCTTACACATAAATGAGAATTGTTGATACATGGGATGACTTGGATACATCTCAGAAAGCTACATAGAATATGATCTCAATTACAACATCTTCTAGAAAAGACAAAATTATAGGAACAGAAAATAAATCCACAGTTGCCAGTGGCTTAGAGTGAAAACACATTTTGAAATTAGAGGGCCACACAGGAATACAAATTGAGTGATAGCAATGTTTTATATCTTGATTAAGGTGATATATGATTATTGGTGTTTTTCAAAGTGAGCAGAACTGTGCACAGAGAGGGATAAATTTTACTGTTCGTAATTTATACCTTAATTTGAAAAACAATAGAGTCATGCAAATAAACAAAAAGCAAGGGCAGTTGTTGCCAGCAGACCTCAATTGTGAAATTTGGTAAAGAAAATTTTTCTGGTTAAAAAGAAAGATTACTAGAGGGAAACTCAAATCTGGAGCAAAAGGAAATAGAAATAACATGAAATATATGAGAATTGTTTAGCTCCCCTAATGTTGGAACAAAGCTGACACTTGCAACTAAAAGGATAAGCGGTTTATTGTAGCTCACAGTTCAGAGGTTCAGTTCACGGTAGACAGGGTCCAAGGCAGTAACATCATGGTAGAAGGATGCAGTGGATCAAAGCATCTCATTTCATTGTGCCAGGGAAGTAGAACACACAGGAAGAGTGCCAGAAGTATATCTACCGAGTTAAAGTGAGGCTTTAACTGGGCCTCACTTCCTTTTTTTTTTTTTTTTTTTGCGGTACTGGGGATCGAACTCAGGACCCTGCGCTTCCGAGGCAAGCGCTTATTCCACTGAGCTATATCCCCAGCCCAAAGTAGAAGAGGACAGTCATATGTCAACGCCTGGATCTTTACGAATCTTTTTTTTTTTTTTTTGGCGGTACTGGAGATCGAACTCAGGACCCTGTGCTTGCTAGGCAAGCGCTTATTCCACTGAGCTATATCCCCAGCCCCCTCACTTTCTAACAGCATATTTAGCTATAAACATTAGTAGACTGCTCCACTGAGGAATATAGTGCTCCCAGGATCAAATCACCTCTCAGCAGTCTATCAATCCTGTCAAGTTGACAATCAGTATTAACTGGCATAAGTCCACCCCTTCTCAACCTTACACCTAATCATAACTCTTTAAACCATACAAAACACCCAAATAAGCACAGTAACAAGCTAATAATTCTGCTTAAAATGATACAGATATACAGTATATAACCACAAGTGCAATAATCCATTCCGCAAATTCCCAACAGTTCTAGCATTGACAAAATTTCCAAGTCCAAAGTTTTCTCTGAGACTCAAAGCAAGCTATTACCTGTAAGCTTCTATAAAATTCAGAAATCAAGTCATATTTTATCAAGATACAATGACATGGTGTAAACATTTCCATTCCAAATTGCAGAAATGAGGAGATAGAAAAGAAAGGACTAAAGTAAGACCAAAAGCCTGCCAGGCAAAGCATCAAGTCCTGTAGCTCCATGCTCAGCATTAAGATCCCAGGATAATGAGAGATGAGTTCCAGAGGGCAAGGGAGGTGCTATCCCAATGTCTTTGCAGTTTGGTTCCATATCATCTTTCTCTAGTTTTGGCTGCACTCACTATTTGCAACTCTCCTCAGCAGACATACCATATTTCTGACCTCTCCGTCATCCTGGGGTCTTCACTGCATCTTCAGCTTCATTCCTACAACTTTACACACTTACCTTTCAGGGCCACTCTCCCTGGATTCTTAGAGCTCCTTTGAAATCTGGATGGAAACCTCCATGACTGTATTTCTTACATCCTATGCACTTAAAAATTCAGTATCACATGGACAGTGCCACAGTCTGCTACCAGCCAGAACAGAATCTATACATCTTTGACCATGGCTGTAGCAGCCTCTAAATTTCTAGTAAACTGTATCTCCAAGTATGTATGGCAAAATGCATCCCAAGAAATGAATTTCCCATGTAATCCTCCAGCAGGCGCTCCAGTGGCTCATTTATGAAAAAGAAAAAAAGAAGGCTTACATATTTACATCTGGTATTAGTCAGCTTTCTTATCATTGCGGTACCACACTCAACATTCACAACTTATAAGGGAGAAATTAATTTGTTTCAACCTCAAAAGACGCTGTCCATGGTTGGTTAGCTTCAAGGCATAAACATCATGGGGCAAAATGTGGCAGAGCAATGCTGCTTAGTTTATGGCAGCTAAGAAGCAGAGCATAGGAATACCAAGGACACACTTCCATCACTCACCCAGACACAGCCAGAAGTGTGCTATATTATTCCCCTCAGTCAATCCTAGGCCAATCAAGTTGATAATCCATCTTAACCATAACATCTTATCCCTGTCAGCTTAATACTCAAACACATCTCCATTGACCCCAATTTTACATGTGGTTCATTTTCGGACAAAACTTAAGTTTTTCAATTTTTCTACTCCATTTTTTGCCATAAATTCTCACTAAAAATCTGGCTAAAAACAGCCAGCAATATCCAGGCCACAACCTGAATGTTGGATCTCCTGAACATTTTCTGTATTAGATCAGTTTGTCCATATTTCTTGAAGCCAGCCTCCTTCAAAGTCTTAGGATTTCGGCAAATGTAAACAATTTTTTTTTTTTGGAAGAATGTAGCATACGTGACCTCTAATCTAGTTGCCAGTGAAGGCCTTTTTCCAACCCAAATCTCCTGAACATCGTTTTTACTGTCTGGGCTCCTATTAGCATTCTGCTCATCTGACCTCTGACCAGAGTCACTCATCAGTGTCTGTTTGCAGCATATTGTAGGTCTTCTTTAATCTATATCGCGAATTCTTTCTGAAGTCCTCCTGTAAAATTTTTCTAAGGACTTCTGAACCACATAATCATGTATAGGCACAACAGTGACCCCATTCCTGGTACCCAAATGTGTGTTTTGTAGGGTTCTAATGAAAACACATTATGCCAGGAGTGTATTGAATGCTAGTAAAGTAATACTTAGAGGACAATTTATACCTTTGCATGTTTATTTTAGAAAATAAACATGACTTGCCATAAATAACTTGTGAAACAATGATTCCACTTTTTGATAACTTCATTTTTAAAATTTCCTATCCTGGTTTCTGAGAAAAATTACGGTTGCTTTATTCAAAATAGTAAAAGAAAACCTGGAAATAATCTATAAATCAATCAGCAAGATAGTATATAAACTGTGGTTATGTTCATTTAAGTAAATAATATTTAGTAAGTAATGAACTTCAGATACACACAAAAATGTATCAGAATGTCATAGACATAAAGTTGACTAAAAGATGACAGACACCAAACACTCTGTATTTTATGATTTTATTTAAATAAAACTCTGGTACACATTATCTAATTTATTGTGATAGAAATTAGAACAATGATTGCTTTCCTGGGGATAGGATCTGATTAAGGAAGCAAAAGTATATTGTGATCTTATCTCAAGTGTAGAGAGTACATGTCATGTATGTTGTATGTCTATATATATCAACTATAATTAAACTATACACTAATAATTCATTTGTTTTTCTGTATGTAAATTTAATTTGTAAATGACAAAATAATTCTTTTAAGGTAAAAATTGTTTGGCATAGAAAAATATTTAGGCTACTAGAGGGGGCAAATTTGAACAATATGCAAGTATGTTTTAGTCTACTTGCTGAACTATAAAAATTTCATGATATGCATTTTGGAAACCTCAGTGAAATAGACTTCTGTCCTGTGGCTTTCTTCTTAAAAGGCATTCAAGGTCAGCAAAGCACATCTATTGATTCCACAGTCAAGATAAGCTTTTAACTAAAATGGACATAAACCATGTGGATACCATCATTTCTATAAACCTAAGTCATAATTTATGTGAGAAAAGATTAATTAATTTCTTTTATCCAGAAATATTGGAAAACAGACCAGGAAGATTATTGAATGAATATTCCCAAAAATGCCTTATAGTCTGCAATGTTGGATAAAATCAGAGAAAAATCTTTGAAATATATTAGTGGACTCGGTAAAATGAATTCAAACTTGCTTTCAAATTATTTAGAGGAAAATTATTGCATTCCCTTGAATTTCATATACCTAGAGGAAATGTGATAATTTGCCATGTGGCTGTGTCTGGAGGAAATATCAATTTTCCACAACTATTTGTGGCACTTAGGTACATCAGACTTGACATCTCTTGACACAAAATAATATGAGACCAGGCATGACATCAGTAATGTAGCATGGCAGGTTACTGAAAATTTAAAAGGGAATACCCTTTTTGTCCTAATAAAATGCTAGCTTTCCTCTGTTCTAGCTAATCTCAGTAAGGAAAGCTATGGGGAAACTTAGATGTCTGCAGCTTTCAGAAATTGGTTCATCTATCTGTTTCCAGGCTAAGTGAATTATTTATCAGTGACTCAGCACATCTCTGGTGTTTGAAGGCATATCACACAAATTAAGATGGGGTTTTATTTATTTCTGGAGCCAGGAAAAAGAATCCAATTATCCAATTTGGAAAGATTTTTATTTCTAAAAGTTATGAATAATATCTGCAATAAAAAAAGAATGTCTGCGTTTCATGAACCCCTTCTTACATCCTTATACTCCAGTGTATTTTCAGTATTAGCATTTTCATGTACTAAGTGGCATGAATTGTTATTAAATGCTCATGAGTTGTAAATAAAATCTCAGAAGATAGTAGGATAAAAGATAAAGCAGAATGGAAAAGAGCTGAAGCCACACTTTCCCTTTCTTAACTGAGCCTCAATTTTGGTTAGGTGTCTACCCCATCCCTAGCTCCACAGGGAATTCTTGCTTGTCCATGGACTCACAGTACATTTCATTTGGTTATTCTTCTCATCCAGATAGATCATGTGACTTAATTTAGAGTGATCAGAATAAATTATTTCCCACATTTTGGGGAGAAGTTACTCTAAATAAGACTAAATTCTCCCAGTAGCCGCTGGCATCTACTTGAAAAGAATTTACAGTTAAGAAGAGCAAAGAGAGACCACAAAGTGGAGATATGTTATTGAATCCTGAAGTCAATGATATTTCTCTTTTGGAACCCTACCCTATCTTTAGCCTTCATGGTATGTAAAGAGATACATTTCCTTATTATTTAAGGAAGTATGATTCAGTCCTTTGCGTCAAAAATATGCTTCTAGGCAACATGAAAGCACTTCATTATATATGCTGAGTTCTCACTTCATAGGGAAATATTTTGTTAGATTAAGTTTTAGGCTAAATTAAGATATTCATAGTTTATGGTTCTTGTCTACATTTAAACCAAATCAGAATAAGTAAATATATATTTTGTGCCATAATTTAATCCAATTGTGAATGGGATATTCCATCTTCAGGGATATCAGATAGTATATTTTTGTTAGGTTAGAGCCTCTGAAATCCTCAAAATTATTAAAACCTCTGACTTGAAATAAAGCCTCAAGAATTACAATCTCCCACAATAAACACTGGGTCAAAAAATCATTTATTGAGTTCTAAACTGCTGGACCAAAATATAGCAATTTTGGAAGTGAAAATATTCAAAGAGTGGTAATTTCTATTTTATCTGCTCTATGATTACCAAATAATCACAAGTATCAAAGATCTTGATGGTTTCTGTTATAATCTTTCTTCAGTTGCATTGCACAGCATGAGATACAGCAGTACCTCAGCTAATGAATTCTTTTTTTATTATTTCGGGGAAGATCGCTGCATTTGTGTTTGTGTGGGGAAATGGCAGTGGTCATGTTTGTCACCTGACACGGAGTTTGTGTATGGAAGCCAAATTTTACTGAACATCTTTGCTTGCAAATCAAATTGTTTGCAAATAGAAGCGCTCAGGCGATGAGGTGTTACTGTGTAGGTGGAAAATAGGAGATCTTTTCTGTTAAATGTGAGAAATAGAAAAAAGATTAGTCATACTTAAAATACTATATCAATATAGAAATAATTTTACAATGTAGTCTTAATCTTTACAAGTCAGGAAAAGGAAAATTATGTATTGCTAAATAGTAAAGGATTTAGACCACTCTGAGATGCTTCAAAGAAAAGAAGATGGGGAAGGAAAAAATGCTAAGAAAAGTCCCACAATCTTTGTAATCCATGTATCAGAATATCGAGATTATTTTAAAAGCCATGGCAGACATCCCTGAATGATGTTGAAACTACATTAAAAGCCTGCTTAATATGCAAAGCCTGAAGAATGTCTGAGTGAGTTAGATGCAGGTCAGAATCAGAGAATTTTTAAAAAGAAATCTATATTACTGCTTTCAAGAATCTGAACAAGATTTAGGATGTGTCCATTGGTAGTTTCCTAATGTAATTGTGACAGACGTATAAAGGTGATTTTAATTGATGTATTGGTTACATAGTAATGATTAAAATGTTTAAAGTGTCTTGGAAACAGTTTTAAGGATAATAAATGTTCCAGTGAAAATATGGCTGTAGTTGGAATCTCTACCTTCTTGATAAAATTTGAAAGAAGTATTTGCTTGCCCAGTAACTGCCCCTAATCTCAGTCCCTATGGGGCAAATAAAACAAATGACAACCATCCATTCCTCACATCCATGTTCTGCCCAACTAAAGAATGCATTGTGTGTACCTGACCAATGTAACTGGTTCATGGATAGCATGTAATTGAAGGCCAGCCAAAGATAACATTCCTTGAGATTGCGACTAAACTGCAGAACATGAAGGGTGTTTGCCTTAGTAAATTAAACATTTTCAGAGCTTTGCAAACTTGGAGCTGTGAAAACTGTCTTTGTGACCACAGGAAGAAAGATTCCCTGACATTCATTTGTGTTAGAAATGAACTCTGTACCCAAATCTGTTAATTACATAAACCATGTATCACAACTCTGTCTGAAACCATGTGTTTTCACTGTGCTTCTGCCATTTCCCATCTTAAAAATCATAAGTAATATACATAGTTCAATAACTTTCCCATCCTAACATTCACAATATTATGCTAGAAGAATCTACTTGAACTCAAGCAGACAAAAACATCTAAAGACAGAAACCAGTTGATTTATTATCAAACTATATCTATTCACACAAAGCATGTAGAGAGTAATGAAACTCAGATAAAAGGATGAATAAAGAAGGGAGAAGAAATACCATCTGACTTTTTAAATAAAGTCATGACTAAATAGAAGTACCCATATGATCACTGAATGAGTTTTAATAGAACTAAAGCTTGCTACATATTGCAGTTTATAATGAAAGCATTCTACCTAGACCTAGCTTAATATTTGATAGTCATACCAAAAGGATTGCTAGATATATTAATGTATGATTTAGATTGGGTACACACATATGTGAAAGAGGACAATTTTAGGTTTCCATGAATTTTCTGACCCCATATGTAGATTGTGCCTGAATGGAGATATCTATTGAGGCCAGTATGTGCTAACCTCTAGTCTGCATATGTTTCTCTTTTCTACCAAAGCACTCAAGCCCTAATACCTTCACTGGGACTTTAATATTAAGCTTTTGCAAACCATTATGTAGATAATTCAGCCTGAAACAAGTTAAGCCTAACCCTCCCCTCCTAAAGTGTGGAATGCAGACTTTAGTGAATTCTTTCTAAAAATTATCGTGTTTAATCAAGGGAAGAGTCCCTTCAAAGTTGATAAATCTGACAACTGCTCTATCTGTCCCATTAGCCAAATGAACATCACCAGTGATAAGACACATGATAGCATGAACTCTTGATATAATGTGATGAGGATGACACGTTGCCTCTGTGATCTTCCTTTCAGAAACATATTAACTAAGTCCAACTATGAGAATGACATCAAACTCTAATTGAGGAATATTTTGTAAAATAACTGACCAGTAATCCCTAAAACTTGCAAGGTTATCAAAAGCTAAAGTAAGGTCTAAGAAACTATCACAACTTAGAGGAATCTAAGGAAATGTGATTACTAAATGTAGTGACATGACATCTTGAAGCAGAGAAAAGATACTTGCAAAGAAAGAAAACTGCTGACATCTGAATAAATTCTGAAAATTAGTTAAAAATACTATGTCAATATTGGCCCATTAATTGTGAAAATTAGTCCATACTAACATGATTTTCATGGTATGTAACAAAACTGTACTATCTTTCAAATTTAAAAAAAAATCTACTGCTTTTCTAAAATTAGCATTTAATTTTTAAAAAGGAGTGGTATAAAAAAATTAAACAAGGGAAATAAATATAAAGGAAATAGGACAGAAGAGACATATGCCCACAACAGTGTCATTTAAGTGTCACAAAAAATGTGTTGAATGTCTGGGGATATAGATTAATAGTAAAGTACATGTACCAGGTCCTAGGTTTGGTACTCAGCTTTTGAAGAAAAGAAAAGAAGAAAGAAAGAAAGAAAGAAAGAAAGAAAGAAAGAAAGAAAGAAAGAAAGAAAGAAAGGAAGGAAGGAAGGAAGGAAGGAAGGAAGGAAGGAAGGAAGGAAGGAAGGAAGGAAGAGAGAGAGAGAGAGAGAAAACACTGCTTGTTCTTTACCAAGTGTAGTGGCAGAAACCTGTAATCCCAGCTACTCATGAGGCCAAGGCAAATTCCTGGCCTATCCAGGCACTTTGTGAAGGGCCCATTTCAAAGTTAAAAAAAAAAAATAAAAGGAAAAGCGCTGCGAGTATAGCTCAGTGGTAGAGTACTTGCCTAGTATGTGTGAAGATCTAGGTTCAGCCCTTAGCCATACTAGAAAACAGAATGTTGATTTATCCTTTTTAAAATAATTAACTCCTTCAAACATTTGCCCTTAGATGATTCTAGGTAACAAAAACCACATTTTTTCACATTCATCTCTAAATCATGCATTTATTCATCATCAGCTATTTTGTTCACTTCTTTTCTGATATTTATGCCCCTTTCCCACTTAAATTCATAAAAGTGTGAAAGAATTATATAAGGGCTCCTTTCTTCTCTTCTGCTTTTCAGTTTTTATATTTCCACTATTTTATAACGTTTTACTTTAACCCTCTTCTGAAGCAATTTTTTTTCACGAGTTTTTCTGATTTTATCACTTTGTTTTCACATATGATCTTGTATCTAATTCAGAAGTAACCAAGCAGTGTTTCATCATGTGACCTAATCTATGTCATGCTTTAAAATGTGTTGAAGGGCTGGTGATATAGTTCAGTGGCACAGTACCTGGCTGGCAGGTGCAAGGTCCTGAGTTTGATACTTGGTACAAAAATGTGTTGAATGTTATAATACTGAGTAATTCAAAGTAACACACTATTAGTATATGTAGCTACAAAATTGGATCTCAAACTATTAAGTTGAGCCAAAGAAACCAAATCCAAATTTGTTATGTAATTTCATTTACCTGAATTTCTAGATCATGGTAAACTAAGCTACAATGTTGGAAATCAAAACAATGATTATCACTTGTTAGGGAAATTACAAAAATAGCAAAGAAAGAGCATTTTTAGGTATTGAATGCATTCTATAATATGTTTGCAACAGAATTTACAGTGAAGCATACATATATCAAAGCTTATTCAAATGTATATTCAAAATTTGTGCAATTTATATTGTATAAAAATACTTCAAAATGTGTAGGAAAGAAGACTCTGACAGTTAAGGTGGATTGTAAACCTGATTAGAACCAGAGCTGTCTAAGGGATTAGTAAATTACTCTTCTGGTTGTGTATGGGTGGGTCTAGAGGCATGGCCTTGGGGGTCTATATATGGTCCTTGGACCCTTCCTCTCTGAAGCTATTCCTCTGATCTGCTTCCTGGTCACCATGAACTGAGCAGCGTTGCTCTGCCATACTCTTCTGACATTGTGTTTCTGCTTGGGAGCCAGGCCATTTTGTTCTGAATCTCCTTAAACTATGACCCACATTAAATCTCTCTTTTGAATTGTGGTTTTCTGGTGTTGTGTGCTATCAAAAGGGAAGCTGATCAAGAGTCATCCATAAAAAAGTAGATTATTACTTAAGTGGCAGCAAGATTCTTGCTAAAATTGCAATCTGGAAGGAAGAACATGAAGCTCAAGTTCAAGATGGAGTCAAAAAAGAAAGTTTATAAGAACCTGGCCAAATTTTGATCAGAGAGAGTGTGGCTGTTAGGGTACAGTGTCAACTTGATTGGCATCGGAATCTTCTCTGAGCACTGATAGATAATATTTCTGGGTGCATTTGGGTGCATCATAAGGCATGGTTTAGCTATTTGTGTCTGTTCCCTGGACCTTTGTTCTTTGGCTCTGTTCCCCTGCTCTGTTTCCTCACTGCCATGGACTAAGCAGTTTTCCTTCACTACATTCTTCTCTCATGATGTTTCTGATTAAATGTCAACTAACCATGGACTGAATCTTCTGAATCCATCCACAAAGATAAACCTTTCCTTTGTATATTTTATGAAGGCCAGGGATATAGCTCAGTGGCATAAGCGCCTGCCTGGCAAGCACAGGGTCCACAGTTTGATTCCTGGTACCAAACAAACAAACAAACAAAAAAAAAACTGTGTCCTTTTTAAATTGTATGAGTAAGGTATTGATCACAGTAATGAAAAACTGACCAGTAGGGACTCTAAAGTAAAAAACTCATGAAAGCTACTCTAAGTCAATGTTTAGTAGTTTTTCAAATAACTGTCAATATATTGAAATCAGAAATAAGTTTCTAATTTTTTACAGAAAACTAGAAGATCTAGAAACATTGAACCTATATTCTCACATAAACCTCACAGGTGGGCTTATGGACAAATACATCCTTACCAGCTTATTCAGATGTTTATCTTGTTACTCACCACTATGTCTTGAACTCAACCAGTTTCTCAGATTTATGTTCTTTCTAGATGTACACATATATTTGAGTTCATGACTCTAGTAGTATCTTCATCAATTTAGGGTTTTTCTGTGGTTATTGTTGTTGTTTGGTCCTCTGATCCAACTGTAGCTCTTACTCGTTTTTCTGTCTTTTCTGAGACAGGATTCAGCTATGCAGACCAGGCCGGCCTTGAGCTCACTTTGTAGCCCAGGCTGGTCTCAAACTTGCAATGATCCTCCTGCCTGAGCCTCCCAAGTGCTGGAAATAGAGGTGTGTGCCACCACACCCAACCAATTTTTTTTTTTTTGATACAGAAATCAAACTCATGACCTCAAGCTTGCCAGGCAGGCACTGTGACACTGAGCTAAATTCTTGACCCTGCAGCCCTTACTCTTGACATGGCTATAGTCCTTGAATTTTCACTGATTGTGAAATCAGTGAAATTGTGTCATCAACATAACACATGCATACATGATGCATGTCTAACAATAGCATATCTATGGTTTTGTTGAAACAATAGACACAAAGTTTAGGTAATATAATAGGCAAATGAACTAAGGAAAGGTAGACCACTACCTCTGACCAAGAGGTTCTGAAATTAGACCTCTCTTATAAAAACATAAAAATAGTAAAAGCATAGAATTATGGAGACATTATTTTATGAATGGTTAACCTCTCTTGGATTTTTCTGAGTTTAAATTCATAAAGACTTCATATTCTAAAGTGTATATCATTAAAATATCTGAGTGAATCTCATGCTATAGCAAATTTTTCCAAAGGACTTGCAATTAAGAACAGGGCATGTAAGTGACCTTATTAACAGGGTTTCCTTTTAATTTAAAATCATGCTATTCTTAAGGCTGTTGGAACTCTTTGCCACTTCTAAAAATATCCTTAAAGTTCTTTCCTGGGAAAGTGAATGAAATAGGTTAAACCATAATAAACTTCACTTTTCATCAGAAAATAGGCATGAGTATTCTCATTCAAAAGGAGCATTGATTGGCTTAGTTTCACCTGATAAGTGAGATTTGAAAGTAAAGTTTCCAACACAGAAATTGTATTTTGGATAATATATTCCCCTTGTTTTTCACATCCAGTGAAAATAAAGGCATCAGAATTAAATGATCAGCACATTTCCTTATAAAAACACATTGTGTCTCAAGTGATATGAAGAGAATATGATAAGTAATCTATAGGACATAGTGGCATAATACTTTAACAGAAATGATTAAAAAACCATTGTCAGTAATATTTACCACATATTGCAAAAGAGGATAGAAAAGAATTTTTTAAAATACCGAATGGAAAACGTCTGTTACAAAACATCTGCATATTGCCATTTAAAAAGACATTTTCTTACCATTAAAAATGAAATTTTTTTACTGGTATTTGTTTGCTGTACATAATGATCACATTCATCATAGGGAATTTGTAACTGTACATAATATATCTTAATTCTTCCTTTTAAAATAAAAAAATTTTAAGTAAGCATGTCATCTGTTTCCTTGACTCACTTCTCTGGTTTGTGAGCCAACAGTATGTCAGCTGCACGGCGTGTTGTATACCTATAGTACAGAGTATAATAATTTATATTACTGAATTAAGAGAAAAAAATGATTTAAGTAATACTCTGCTCACTACAGTAGTATTAAACACCAGGAAGTGTTGTTTGAAATATGAGACGTTATTTTTCATATTAGAACACAGAGGATATGAGTAGCTAACCATGATTCAGTTTTTTTAAAGACTTTCAGAAATTGCAAATAAATTTGACTATGAAGTCATGACAAGGAAGTTAAGCACAGTCAGGAGAAAAAAGAGAGTCAAAGGTGAAATTGATATCAGTTGTGTGTTGTTATATACAAATGTTGACCTGAATTTAGAGCTTTTGGTAACAGAGTTAAAATATATCAGGATGGTCCTCTGGAGAGCTTTGAGCAATGAGGCCCTTGACAAACTAGAATGAGGCTTCCAAAGCATTAATGGCTTTTCACACTAAACCAGGTTAGTGGTATGTGGGTATGAAATTTGTTTTGTTGTGAACATTAAATATCCTTAAATAGTCTTAGATTACCTTCTCCCTAAACAGTCAAGAGATAAATAAATATAAGAGTTTAAATTGGGTACTGGGGATATACCTCAGTGATATTTTATTTGGCTAGCCTGCACAAAGCCCTGTGTTTGAGCCCTGCAATTCAGAAAGAAGAAAGAGAAGGAGAAAGAGGAGGAGGAGGAGGGACTCCAAATTGTCCAAAGCATTGTGTTTTTTTTTAACTTTCTGAATTTGTTAGACTCTAATAAAATAGGTTTTGATATTTACCCCTATGCAACTAAAAGTACTGATTTTGTTTGCTGTAGGGTTTTTGCTGTGCTACTAATTGAAAAAGGTACTGATCTGAAACTGCTCAGTAATGAGCATCTACTATGCTTGATATTTTGTATTATGTAACTTAATATTTACTTTGTTTTATGACATAAGATTTATTTGTAATCCAATTTCTATTCTATCAGTAAGGAAATTTAGATTTTTTATTTACTCACAGTCACTATGGTAGCAACTAGATAGGTCCTAAATTCTGGTCTATCTTACTTCAGATACTTTAAAAACATAGGTTTTGACACATTGTTGAGATACTGACCGAATATTTTAAAAGATAAAATAAATTATATTAAAATATGACAGAGTAGAAAGTATAAGATAACATTAGAAGTAGCAGTAGTTCACAAAACTTTTCTTTCAGATGTGTGTGTATGCTCATAGCACATGTGTATCAAGTTATGATAAAGATGCATTTACTATCCTACTATTGTTTTTAAAGAGTCTGGAAAAGTACTGTAGCCTACAGTCACATTAAAATGATCTGTGGCAATTATGATATTCAAAGAACTTCCAAAACTACTATGACTGGTAGGTATGATTGATAAATTCCTGTGTTAGTACAGTTTCCAGTTGCTGAACAGAATTCCAGGTATCCAAAATGTGAAAAAGCTGAGATCTACTTGGCTAACAATTGTGAAAGATTCAGTTCACGGTTAGCTGGCCCTCAAGGCAGGAATATCATAGTGGAAGAGTGTGGTCAAACAAAGCTGCTTAGTTCATGACAGCCAGGAAGCAGAGCCAGAGAAAAATGCCAGAGATGAAATGGCTAGGAAACAGACATAGACCCCAAGGTCTTACCTCAATGACCCACCCAGACATACATACAAGTGTACTATACTAATCTCCTAGGCAACTTCTAATCTAATCAAGCTGACAGTTAGATTAACTATCACATTATGTCCCTGTTCAACTTGATGTCTGTTATGGATTTTACCTAAATGTCCTCCCAAACCCTCATGTACTCATAGATGGAGCTGTTTGGAACTGGCTGGATTGAAGATATGTGATGCTGGGATAGGTGGGACTCAAGAATTTGTGATACTAAATTATTCCACTGATTGGAATTAGCATAATTCTGGGTGTGAATAATGGAAGCCCCACCCTAGATGTGTATGGCACCAGTCAATAGGCTTATAGCTTGGGTGGAATATAAAGTGAGAGAGGGAGGGTAGGCTTATGGCTGCTACTTGCTGCTTCACCGTTTCCTATCTACTATGCCATGGACTATTTCTCCACTGTGATAGCCCTCTGCCATTCCACCCTGCCTTGGAGCCAACTGACTACAGACTGAAACATCTACAAAGTGTGAGGTAAAATAAATCTTTCCTCATTTTATTTTCGGTACTGTGTATTTTGTTTCAGCAACAAAAAAGTAATAACACAATGCTGAAACATCTTAAATCAAACTCAGTCTCTAAGTAAATATAATACCAAGTTCATAATTTTGACTAAAAGCATACAACTGTCCTACATAAACCAAAACCTCAATAATCACCTCCCAACATCTCAATAGTTCCAGCATTTCTCAAACGTCCCAAAGTCCACTTGGAGACTCAAGGAAAATTCTTAGGTGTTAGCTTCTTTTTTTTTTATTTATTTTTAAAAAAATAAAAGTACAAAAACATATGAACAAACAGACACCAATTAGCATAAAAAATAGTACAATCACAACTAATCTATAGACAAGGTGACATGGTCTCAACAGTGGTTATTGCTTTATCCATTGATATCTTTGAAGTGTAAATATATGAACCCATATACAGACATGCAAATTTAGTCAGACAATTAATCCTCTCAACAACAGAAAAAACACAAAAACCAAAAATC
>PVLD010021740.1:0-30778 GCA_004027595.1 Dinomys branickii
GTTAGCTGGGGCTGGAGCATGTGCTGCTATGACTTTGAGAGTTACAAGTTATTTCTTGTTACGTATGCTGAAAGAAAAGAAATGGAAATACATTTTAGTTATGACTTTAATGAATGATGACACTAACCCAAGGAATTATTAAAACTTGTGTGTAGTGTTAGAACAATATGCACACAGCACTAATTGATTCTGCAGAAAATGCGCTGCGCAGCATTGTCCCTTTTAGTGTGAACCTGAGAGCACTCCTCTTATCTGAAGCCATGTTACTGCTTGGCAGTAACATGAACAGAACCCCAAATACTTGCTGGCTTTTCCCCGTGGTACATTGGGCTGCATTAAGCAACATAATAAGAAGTCTGACTTTGTTTTACAGTTCTTGTGCTTGTAGGAGTAGGGTTTCTGAAATGTGGAGATCCAAAGATTCCAGGGAAAAGGAGTGTAATGTACTGGAATTGTGGCGGGTTTGGGGAAGCAGATACAGGGGCTTAAGAACCAAGTACGGAAAGGGTTGAAGGTCAGGAGAGACGTATTCTTCGCCATCTCAAATGACAGTAAACATAGTCACTCTGTCACTGCCTTTAATCCTTGCCCTTTTTTGGCCAAGTAAGCCATTTTTAATGTTCTGTGTTCTTGTTATGGTTTGTGTCTAGATGTCTCCCGAAAGCCTAGTGTGGTCATAGGTGTGGTTTTCAGAGTTTGCTAGAGCTAGAGTGTGTGATGCTGGGATTAAGGTGCGTGATTACTAAGGCAGCCCGCTGACTAGTCTGGTGTAGCTCTGGGTAGGACAAGGCAGTCCCACCCTGGGTGTGAGTGCTAACTGCTTTGCAGGTAGGTATCTTGGATAAAATATAAGGGACAGAGAGAGGGCTAGGGCCATTGCTTGCTGCCTGTCCCTTGCCTGCTGCTTGCTGCCTCCCACATGCTCTGCTCTGCCATGAACTGTTTTCCCTATGCAATTACCCTCTGCCACAACAACTTGCCTTGGAGTCAGCTGATTACAGACCGAAGCCTTTACAAACTACAGGCAGAATAAACTTTTCTTCCTTTAACTTTAGGTGTCGTGTATTTTGTCTCAACAATGAGAAGAATAACTAAGACACTTCTTAATTTAAAAAAATCCTGAAACTTTATTTCCTTACACCAAGGCACACAAAACTTTTTCCAGGAATCCTTTTTTTTTTTAATTTCCTGTTCTGATACTTTTAGAATGGACCTAATATCTAATATCCAAAATAAAACAGAATTGAGAAAATCTTGTTCATCTAAGTGTAAAATTTCTCTAAGACCTGATATCAAGCTATACATACTTGATTCAATGAGGTGAGAAGAGAGATAAAAAAATAAATCCTTATCATGAACCCATCCCTCACTCAGACCAGCACACAAAAACTACAACTGCCTTTTTAATTTTCGATGTCTTTTCCTGTGGGTGATTTTGGTCATCAAAGAGTCTCAGTTTAGTTACTTTATGGTAAGCACAGAAAGTATGCACTGCAATCTTTTGGCACATATTTAAGGAGATGGAATTGCTAATAGACCCCTTTCTCTAATTGTGTTGGTTTATGTAAAATCCTCAGATTGCAAAATACCTCTCTAGTTTAATATATGTGCTCCCTCACAGGACTGACAAATATATCTACAGCTATGTAAAAGATTAGACATCGCTTCCAAGGTTTTGCTTATGTGATTGTTGTGTTTTTGTTGTTGTATCCTGCTGCTTCCTTTGAGCTTATCATATGCTTTCGTTTTCCTGTAGGTGCACGCCCGTGAGAGAAATAGCTCGTTGTTCTGTTCATATTCTCTCTCAATTAACAATAGGCAAGTTAGTTAATCCTTTACCTTTTGAATTACAAAGGAAAAATAATACTTATTTGAAAGTGCTCATGTGAGGAGAACAGAAATAGTTTTTGTGCAATTTCTGCCAAATACTACACACTTCCAGGGTCAGATGCCTCAGCAGAGTTCACACTCCTGCGCTTGCTTTTTGGCCCTATCACCTGGCACGTAGCGTACACAGACATGGAGATGATTAGTGTCTGGCAAATTAAAGAATAAGTGCTTCAGTTATGTTTTACTGGGGAAAGAAAACATGATTGTATTACCAGTAATTCTAGTTTAGAACAGGTCAGACTCGTCACGTAGATAACTCTATTTTTTGCTAGACAAAACAAGTATATTTCATAGAGGTAAATGTATTATTTCTAGAACATAAAATAAAATTGGCCTCAGGGGAGCTTGTGCATCCCAGTCTGCAGGAATGTCTTGGGCTTGCCAGGGTATCCAGGTGAGGCAAATACAACTTAATGAAACAATAGAATAAGCAAATGCTACAAGTGTCATGCCTTATGTGTTTCTCTTTGTACGGACCAAATCGCTCAGATGCTGTTCCTACAGTGACAAAAAGGAGGTGGAAGTAATGCAAAGGGAAACATGTTTTTCACTAGAAAGTTAAAGTAGTCAGTTGAAACCAAACACAGCATTGTAACTGAGACCCTAGATATGTACTGTTACATTCAACAATTGCTATTGGGGATTCTCAAAATTACCTAACAATAAAGAAGTCATTCACTTCTCTAGAGAATGCGAATATGACAAAGTAAGAACTATTTTCCCCTATGCCCAGCATTCCAAAGGTCACTTAACTCTGTATTTAAAGGCTCTCACAAGACTGAACATTTTAAGTATGTGGAGTAGAAGTTAGAAATAGCTTCACTTCCATGACATTATTTTTCCATTCCCCTTCAACCCAAGCAGATTATGAGTGCACCCTAAGGCAAATGCATCAGATTATGGAACTCACAAACATGGACAGCCATGGCAATAACAAGAATAACATGATCATACCAGCCTAGACTCACTTTTCTTCCAAAATTATTCTTGGATTTTATTTAAATTGAAATCTGTTCTTGTGGATCGGTAAAGATATAAGTACAAGAGTGTTCTTACTGTTATGGTACTTGCAGTTTTGATTGTTTTGAGACATTCCCATTCCAGTATTCTGGTTACCTAGGAAACAACCATATTAAAAAACCAGACTTATAAAATTTGAGTTCCATTCTACTGCCTTATATTTGCTTTATATTTTCAAGGCAAGTTGGAAATTACTACTAGCTAAAATTCCTATCAGAAATGGACTGGCTGCCACTGCTGTGTTTGTGTGCTCCTGCGGCCTGTAAGCTGCTTCTGATTCCCATGTATTTAGCCATGTTTTCATGGCATTACGGCCTATTGATTTCTTTCAAGGAACGGTTTATGATTCCGAAGTATGGTTTATTATGTTGCTGATGCATCAGATTTAAACAGCTATGAAAATTAACTGCAGTGCATGCTCAGCAGCTAATTTTCAAACTCAGAGCTTTTGGGGATATTCTGGTCACCCATATATTTAGAATGAATGAAGATTTAGTCAGTTTATTGCTGACCTTTAATGGTATCCTGTGAATGTTTTTACAATGCCATTAAAGTAGTTTGTAAATAGTGGATTTAATGCTAAATCTCCATTGGCTGCACCTTCAGGGCAGAGAAAATTCATTCCTGAGTGGAGAGTTGAAACTAACTAAATACCACAAGTGCATGGTCGCTTTCTCAGATATCGCATAATAAAGAGACTGTGCAGTTAACTGTAAATAGATGTGACTTTTTGGATATATAGAAGCACTGATTTGAATATACATATGTCTGAAACTTAGAAATGCGGGCTGCATCCAACAGAATATGTAAATGTGTCTCTTAAGCCTCTCTGCATGGGCGTACATGCCTGCTTAGCACTTTTGCTAAAGACGCTTTTTATGCTGAGGTTTAACGACTTACTACCCAAACAGGAAAACAAGAACCAAGGCGAAAGTCGGGGAATGATGGCGTTTCCAGACTTGCTAAATTTTATTCTTCCTGTAACAAGTTAGTTACTTCTACACTGTGAAACAATTTACTTTGTTCTTTATTTTCTTGTTCTTCATCTGACTAATAACAATCAGCTGTTGAAAACTGGAGGGCACTGGATGTGGTAGCTGGCACACACACACAGGCATGCACACACATACGCACAGGCGCACACCTACGCACAGGCGCACACCTACAGTTCTAGCGCTTAGAGAGTGAAATAGGAGGATCATGAGTTCAAGGCCAACTGGTGCCACACAGGGAGATCCTGTCAGAAGAAAGAAAAATAGACAAAGAAGAGGAGAGGAGAGGAGAGAAGGGGAGGGGAAGGGAGGGCTGGCGGAGGGGAGAGGAGCGGAGATGAGAATTTAACATAGTGAAGGAAACTATGATAAGAACATCCATTCTGTTTTAGTTTGGAGGTAGGGAACCGGGAATTGAACTCAGGTCTTCTCACTTGCCAGGCAGGTGCTGTGCCACTGAGCTATATCCCCAGCCCCTAAATGCCCATTTTGGAATGTGGCAATTAAGTGAAAATATTTTGCTAATGGACATAATAGTCTGTTCTGGATGATGATGCAACAGCACACATGCAGGTGCTTTTGTATTTTCAGCTGGTAGCTGCTTTGAAAATTGATATGCATTGCCAGGCAGGAGAAGCCTCTCCTCTGGGCCTTTCCGCCATGCCATCTCGCCCTGGAGCCAGCCAGCTCTGGACCACGTACGTGAGCCATGGTAAGCCTGCCCTCAGTTAATTGTGGGCATCCTGTACTGTGTCTAGCAGTGAGGAAGGTGATGGAGACAGATTTTGGCAGGAGCAAAGTATGGTGGTTGCTGCAACACCCCGCCAATGTGGTTTAGAAGGCTGTGAGGGATGGTGCATAAGAGGAATGTGGACAGTTTTGGAGATGGTGGGATCTGAGTTTGCTGAAAGAATATAATTCGAGCTCAGAAGACCAGAATGCTGACAGTGTGGCTAGTAATGTCCAGGCCTGAGAAGGTCTCATTCAGAAACAAGGACTTTGTTGGCAATTAGACTGAAGACCATGTGTGATATATGTAAATCAAATCTCTCCTTAAGTTCCAGATGTGTAGCATTATTCCTCAGCAAGGAGGAAAATGACTAAGACATTATCCAGTTACTTCTGTGTATCACACCTAAAATCCTTCCATGATGGATATCATTTTGGTTACTTCTGTGTATCACACCTAAAATCCTTCCATGATGGATATCATTCTGGTATTTGCTAAATAATAAAGAAAATAACTTAGCAGTCATTTCAACAAACCCTCTGCAGCCTGGCTGTATAGATTGTCTCTTTATTACAAAGTAGACACATTTCATGAAATGTTATCATATCTGATACAAGTGGCATTGATTGCGGTAGAGCTGTGGGAAGCCACTGTGCTCGGCTGGTTGCTGCACTAGGTCTGGATGGACAAAACAAGGAAGAATGGCAAAAGAAACTCAATTTCAAACGGGTCGACTTTCCTAAGACAAGACATTCTGGCCAAGGAGATGCCCTCAGATTTACAGGAGAATAATTAAGAAATGGTTAATTATTTTTGTTCTGTTTCTGTTTTTTCCCCAAACCCATTTCTGTCAAAAAGCTCATCTGCCCTGCTCAGTTCAGTATAATACTAATTCTCTTTTACAGAATGAGGTGTTGCTTGATTCTAGAATTGCAAATAGAAGAAATAAGTAGATCTCCACATTTGTTGGAATTTGGTTTTTGGACAATAGGTTTCCCATGTACAGAGACACTGAAATGACACCCAGGATCTGGGGGCAGATTTATTTATGTCAGTGGGTACTCATGCGGATCACTCCCAGAGTGCCAGGCGCCGATCTCTGGTGGTCTAGAGCTTATATTGGATAAGCAAGCAGGAAGTAGAGAGGCAGCATGGCTTGTTATACATTGATATAGTTTAGGGCTTGGTTTGCACAACAGGAACTATCATGTGGGCAACTGAAGTGTTCTGGCTGGGTGCGTCTTCCGCTACCGCACGGTTATATTTTAAGTGGTGTCCTTTGATGAAAATAAGTATTTATGAAATCCATTCTTTTGTGGTGTTATAAAATCCATTTATATTGCACACAATACATATATTTTAAAAACCTTCAATTTTCATTTGTCTATTACAGAAAATGTAATTGTAGCTCCATCTTGTGGTTTATCATTTGTTTTTAGAACAATGCTTTTCTATGATTATGTTTTATTCCTAGCACAGTATCTTTTTCATTCTTTGAATGAATATTTAATGGATAGCTGTGAATCTGAATATTCAATGCAGTTATATTTTTACTTTATAAAATATGAAATTTAGATTTATTTTTATGGGTCTTATATTTATTACTTTTATGTTTACACTAATTACATGCAAATATACAAAAGACAATAAACATTCATGTTGTCCTAATTAATATATGCATCCTTTAAGTATCATTTATATAAAAACAAAACTTAGTTTTACTTACATTTTTAAGAATTTTTTAACAATCACCTTTAAAAGTGTTGTAAAGTTACTTTAAAAATTTTTTCTTTCATTTTTTTTAGTTGCAATACCTATATCACATATGCTTGACAAAGAGTCACATAATTCAGAATGGTGTTGAATGTTTACATGGGACACACTGTATTTGGTGCGGTTATTTGATAGTAGTTGGTTGTTCCCATTTGATTAACTTTTCAGCAATTTCAAACTAGTCAATATTTGTTGTCTATTTTAGTACATATTGCAGATGTGCAAATATGAATTGAATTCCTATAACAGGTTAATTTAATGGACATTTAAATTTGCTTCAGGTGTAAAACACAGTCATAATTTTATGGCACAGCTTAGAAAACTGTATTTCAACACCAATCTATTTATTTCTATTCAAATTTAATGGTTCGTATAAATTGTCATACAGTCAGTTTCTGACAGTAAGATTGAATACTGGAAAATGACAAACAGTAAATCCAGGAACTATATTTTATCGTGAGACCACTGACTATACATAAATAGAAAATTATTTTGAGATCTGTCATTGCTTTTATCACTACTTGGCTCCATATAACAGGTAATATTTTCTGTACATTGAAAGTTATTTCTAACTTTATGACATTTTAGTATCACTGAAAGAAGTTTAAATTTTAACAAAAAGCTCAGCTAAATTTATAATCAACTATAAAAAGCACAAGGCTTTAAAACATATATACATGCATGTACAAAAATGTAAAAAATTTTTAAAAACTTTCTAAATAAGTCCACAAAATAATTGCCTTTTAAGGTATTTTAGGACACAATACATTTTTGGAAGCTCCTGCATCTCCGTGTGATATGGAAATTAAACTCATTGTTTGGTGTCACGATTAGGAAAAAAGCATCCTGGCTCATAAAACTCTTTGGTTAAATAAAATTTACATATATTGTCGATACTCAAAAACATTATATACTAAAAATAGTAATGTATAATATAATATATTATAAACTTTCAGAAATGTAAATTATATTTCTGCCTAGTATGTATTTTCTTCTGGGAACTGGCTTTGTGATCTGCTACCACATTCTACTTTCTCATAGCTTTTAGAAAACAGGCTTATTACATAAATTAGCTACTTGGCAGATATTTTAGTTTGTTGTAAGGTCCCCTAGAAAAACTAGAAAAATGACTCCCAAGAGTCCTTGTTATTATGCACTGAAAGAGTGAGCATGGCCCATTCTTCTCTTAAGCTAATGGAGAATCTGGTAATTGCTGAATTAATGTTACCTAAAATGTATTAGAGAAACATAGGGAGAATATCTCTATTTGGAAATGTAATAAAGCCTTTTCCAAAAGGAAAAAAAAGAACTTGAGAAAATGTCTTCAGTGCATGGAATTTCTAATTTTCAGTTGTTACTGAGATTCAACCACAAATTTATATATCTGTATTTGATAGGAAAATATCTTCATTTTCATAAGGATAGGTCCTAATTGTTTATGTGAATTTACATCACATTTAGTCATCAAAGCCTGAGTCACCTCATTTAAAACAAAACTGCAGCCAGTGTTGCACTGGAGAAGGTGTTCCGGTGCTGTCAATTCTTGAGGCCGCCTTTAACTTATTAAAATGCAATGCAGTCAATATCTAGGAGCTAAAAGTTTTCAGTGCATATATTTTTTCATATAAAGTTTTATCATTTTACATTGAACTTTTTCTCCATAGTAGTATGTATTCTCTGCACCATTTCTTGTTATACAGTCAGCCTGTCATCTCTTTGGATTTCTTATCCATGGGTTCAACCAGCTTCTGATTGAGAATATTTAACAAAAACAGTTCTCTACAGTGTGGCCATTTGGTCGTTATTCTCAAGCAAAATAGTAGAACAACTACTTACACAGCGTTGACATGCTTTGGGTATTGTAAGCAATCTATAAATGATTTAAAATATACAGAAGGCTGTTTCTAAGTTACATGAAGACATGCCATTAAATTTTATTTATGTAGATTTTTACTGTGCTGAGGATCAAACCAACGGCCTTTGTGCTAGGCATGCAAGCTGACACTAAACTACACCATATTCCTCAAAGAAAAATATCACTTTTTGTTAAATGGACTTGAGCTCTGCAAAGATTTTTATCTTTAGAGAATCCTGGAACAATTTCTGTTCAGATACCAACGGAGGACTACATTGATTGGAGTGTGAAATTGGTCATTGTACACACAGACCTGCGCAGTACACAGTCACTCTCATCTGTGTGGGGAGCGTACTTGAGAACATGGTAAGACCAAGATGGTTATTACACCTACAGCGCTTTAAATTTTGGAACTGATATGTGATACTTCTTACACAGAAAATAGTATTTTGGCAATTAAAGTAACAAAGATTAGAAATAGTAATGTAATTTGCAACACATATTTTTTCTACTTAATAGTGCAATCAAAATCTAAATGTTAACATTAAGAATGTCCACTGTTTGTCAAAGTTTATTTTCATCAGTGAAAGTTTTTACTCTTTATAGATATGTGTCTTCAATTGTTAGTTTCTTCACTAATTTCTGAGCTCAACAAGTAAGAAATCGATTCCAAAGAAAATTAAAGTTCTTCTGGAATTCATACTGTAACATGCAGGATTGTACAAACATAAGCAATGTAGATTTTTGAAACAAAATAAACATGACATGAAAGGCTGGAATCCTTTTACCTGATCTGAGCATTTGAACAATTTATCTAACTCTAAGCTTATTTTCTTCCCTGTCAAATACCCACAAATAAGTATCTTTGTGCTATGAAGATTTAAATTTAAAGCCATTTTATCGCCTGATTCATAGACGTTTAATTGAGCATTAGAATCTATTCTTTTTTGCATGAACAAATATGTGGAATGAATATGTTCAGAAAATACCTGCAAAGTACTTTTATAAATAAAAGCAACTCATATATATACATATATTTTTTTTCACAATGAATTTTAAACACAGATATTTTAAATAATAAATACTGAAATTATCAAGGAAATAATTTAATAATTTTATTTAGTCCCATAATGGAACCATCCATCCCAGTTTCATACTGATACAAGCAACTTCACAATATTTTCTCTGGGTAACAATATTTGAAGTAATTTTCTCAATCAATATATGAATAGAGATTATATGTATATGTATATGTGTGTGTGTGTGTGTGTGTGTGTGTATATAAATGCTTTCTGCCCTCACATTGCATATTTAAGATTTAAAGTATTTTATTAAGGATCAACAAAGATATTTGTAGTGTAAAGTCAGTCAATTATATCATCTTTGCTGATAATGTAATATATGTTCTATTTTCAAGTAACTATTCTTCAGATTCTAAACATAATCACTTATTCAGCTTTCTGTAACTATAACAAAGTACACAAGGAATATTATTTTATAGTAAAAAAGAGATTTTATTTAAATCTCAATTTGGAGGCAGGATGTCCACTCTTCATGGTAGAAAATATGTATATGATTGAGATAATTTTCTGTCTGCCGTTTTTGTATTCACTCAGAGCCATGTGTCATATTATATTTCAGTAACAATAGACAACACAACTCTGAAGATTCTCTGAGATTATCTTGCCTTGTGACGTTATTGTTACCTATTTTCTCACTTAACACTGTACTATGTCAACACAGTGATAAAAATCGCTTTACTCCACATTCCTCAAGATATATCATACACTCATCACAATTCATATGTGTGTTCACATTTTATTTTACACTACCCAACCCACAGAAAGCCAAAGAGAACACTTTCAGAGTTCCTTGAATCTGATTTTGTACCAAATATTGTAGCTGATTATACAGACTAAAAATACAAGGGACTAAGGCAATGCCTGAAACACATGGTCAGTGTGTTCCATACACCTAACTCTATATCTTCAGATGCACCTCTGAGCTTCTCTTTGTATTAGAATCTCTTTAACTCATTGCAAATACCCTGGTTTTTTTTTTTATTGGCCTTGTAAATCTAGTTCCATAATATATTCACGTTGAAGTTTCAAACACAGTTGTTTTCTCTCTTTTCTCAAATTTTACTTCAAATATCATATTCTCAAAGAGAATTACTTTGAAAAACTAGTCAGCGTTTCAAGCTCCTGTTGTCATTATGAAACAAATTGTCTATTAAACCACCCCACTTTTTAGCTCGCTGCCTTGTTTACAGGTGTATAATATTTATTGCTTTATTTATCTATTGATTGAACTGAAGTGTCTTTATTAATTAAATCCTAAAAGCTGGGCACATCCATATATAACTAAATAATATATAAATCAATCAATGGATTCCTATGAATTTCACATTACTTGTGTTTAAAATACCTATCCAGATTTATTACAGAAATAAATAAGGAAATTCTGCTTTGTTTTCATGCCTATGACTAAAATGTTTTCTGCTTTCTATTAATTTCCATTTTTCTTTTTTTTTTTGCACTCTAGCCAATATTGCTATTTTTCCAAAAACTTGATGTGACTGTGATTGGTTTTCTTTGAATACTTGTCATTTGAATATTTTCTGCCCTCACATTGCATATTTAGGAATTAAAGTATTTTGCTAAGGATCAACAAATGTATTTATGAATCAAAGTCAGTCAGTTATATCATCTTTGCTGAAAATGTAATATGTATTCTATTTTCAAGTAGCTATTCTTCAGATTCTAAACATAACCACTTTTTCAGCTTTCCATTATCGTAACAAGGAAGGTTACTTTATAGCAAGAAAGAGATTTTACTGAAATCTCAGTTTGGAGGCTGGACGTCCAATCTGCATGGTACAAGTTCTTGCAAAAGTCTCCCTTGGCCATCTCACAGGCAGTGGCAGGGAAGATGTATCTGCATCTATGTGACCTTTCTCCTCCTGACAAGCCCCCGGGGGTTAAGCATGGGCGCTTTGGTTTATTTGCTTAATCTCATTTGATCTCTCCCCAGACGTAAAATCTAAACACCATAAGAGGATTAACTTTCCACTCTCAATCCTAATGATATAAGACATTGGGGATTAAACTCCTATGTAAGAGGAGAAAAATCATGGAATCAATTGCACACTTTTTCATGTGGTCCTTTATCCACCTTAGGCAGCATGTAGGTCATTCGTTCTCCTTTAATCTGTCTTTCACTTTTCCTACTAGAAGAGCAGGTCCTCAGTTTTAGTGTTTTGAAAAAGACTTCTGTACTACTTACTAATTAAATTGATTACTTTCTGTTTTCCATTTTACTTGTATACATATTATGAATAGAGAAATTAAAAATGTGCACTCATTATCTGCTTTATATTCAAAATTATCTTTTATATTTATAGTATATATTGTACATTTATATATTATATCATATATTACATAGTATATTTTAAATTTATATATAAGTACATATATATATACACACATTATCTTATGGTAGACATTTATGTATCTATTTTACCTTTACCATCTTTCTCTGTAAGGTAGAAATGGTGGGTATGTCTGAGCCCAAACGATTTCATTCACTCAACATTAACAAAGAAAATATTACAGGCAATCCAACAAACATTGAAGAATTAAATGTATTTTCTAGTTTTTTACCTGTTATAGAATAAAAGATTAGCAAAAACAAAATTTTTAAAAATTATGCTTAGTAAACAGAAATTTAATGAGAATTACCTATTAACACAGTACAAAAGGTGAAAGATTTATACGATCTGAAGAGAAACCAGAGTATATTATTAACACAGTACAATTTTCTCAACCTTATCCTTCATTAAAATGTGAAGACTAATAAAACAGTCTTAAAAGGATAATGGAACGAAATGCGAGAAAAATGTTGGAGTATACTCAACAAAATCGTCTATATTTATCAAAATACATTGTATAATATCAAAATGTATATTACAATGGAAATTTATTAGCTTACACATCAACTTCTTTCAAAACTAATATTCTTATGACATATCTATAAGTGTATATTATGTAGGAATACACATAAATTCACGGCTACACATTTACATATATTTAGTTATTTATGAGTATACCTGAAAATTTTTGTGTAGATTACTACTTTGAATCTATATATGTAACTTTTTTCTGGCCTTTTTGAGACAGAGTCTCTATGCAGGTCAAGCTTATGTGGAGCTCACGTTATAGCCCAAATTGGTCTCACACTTGCAATGATCCTTTCGCCTCCACCTCCCAAACGCTGCGATTACAGGTGTGCGCCACCACACCCAGCTACACGTATCTCTCTTACATTCTGTCATTTAATTAGAAAATTATAAAACATTAGAACGTTCGGTTCCCAACAATGCAGGAATAAATGTTTGAAACTTTTGAAATGTATTTTTCTACAAAATGTGGTATAGTTACTATAGGCTGGATAATTATCTTAATTTTAATTCATGTTTATATATAAAATACTTGTCAGTAAGATGAAATAATGAATATTTTAGCAATTCCAATCATATTTTAATAATTGTTCAATATAAGAAATGTTATTAAAGGATGAAGCTTTAGCAAATTCAAATTTTTATGTATCATAATGTAGCAGTCTAATTTGAGGAATAAAATTAAAATAAGGATACTAAAGTGCACATTCATTACCAGTGATCATTGGATGTGCTGAGAGTTTTATATTGTTTGGCTCTGAATTTCCACGTTGTGGAGCACTGCACAAGCATAAAATGCCATGACTTGATAGCATTCTTAATGAGACAAGTTATGATCGATATAAAGGAAATATTTTGTTCTTCCTTTAGGAATAGCTAACCTTTCAGCTTCATTTCATATATTCAGTGTGACTAATTAGAAGCAAGCATCTTGGACGCCCTTAAAATCAACTATCATATTCCATGCACAGAACGCACTTAGCTTTGTGTCTTGTCCTCAAAGGATGACTGAAACTTCACAGAAACAATTTATGAGTATTACAGATATACTAATTTTGGATGTGACAGAAGGCAGAACATTTCAACAAAGCAGCATGTCTCAGTAATGGCGCCCTAAAATTTAGGTAGTTAAATGTGCGGCATTTGATTTCAAACCTGCTTCTAATGCTATGAATATATTGAAAACAACTTTTAGAGTTATAGTGTGAGCAACTGCAAAAATAATTTTATGAATGAATTACTTAAATCTAAAAGTAAGAATTTTAGTTTTGTGTAAGAATGCAAAGTAATCTGGGCATCATTATTCACAACTGCAGAAATAAAAAAAGGCCTTTTGTTCTATCATTTAAATTTGTTTCCAAGTTGAGAAGTGCATTTAGTTTATCAAGGATAGAATTGGCATATTGACTTTTAAAATACTTTTAGAAAGCTGTGTTGTGAAAATAATGCCAGAAACATTGATTAGATGTTACTTAAAATTTCAATGTATATAACATATTCTCCGATCTGCTGTGAAATTGTAATTGTTGCAACATTTTCATAAACAGCAAGCACTTTAAGATGTACATTACACAAGGGTACAGGTATAGGTCAGATCAATCTATACTTCATAATATTTTTTATTTTTGCATTTGTTTTAGAAGACATAACAGCTTGCTAAATTAACTATCATGTATATATGTGTAACATTTTTCCTTATGACCACACATAGTGTAAAATTAGCTACACTGATGTGGAGTACAGTCCCTTCTTCTGAGTTATTTAGGCAGTCCTTTGGCCCAATAGTTCAAAATAATAAAGCCACAGTTCAAATACCAAGTGTGTACTTCATAATATAGAAAAACATAATGTTCTGATTATATGATCATTTCATGGACTGTGTATGCAAGGTTGCACAAGGACTTTAAACATAAGGAGACATAGTGCAAATAGCATTATTCAGAGAAAACACAAACAAGGAAAAGCTCAAAATTACTGTCTTTTGTTTCTGTTTCTCAAAATCAAGAAATATATAAATATATACACATATATAATGTGCTTCAACTTTTAAATAAATTAACAACATAGACACCAATAATACTGTAAGTTAAAATATAAATAGTAATAACAATATTCTTGTAAGTACCAAAAATAAGCAAATGTGTGATGCAATGTAATATTTTATAACTGTCAAGTATAACCAGTAATTTGTCAGAATAAGGAATATACATTAAATGTTGGGTTTTTATTTAAAGAATTTCAAACCAATCAAACTAAGTAATTCTTGAGAAAAATAATCATTTAGAATGTGGAAATCTTTGTTAGGAAAATTAGAGTCCTAAGCCAGACACAGTAGCAAATACAGTTTGAAGGGAATAGATAGTCTACCTGGAGGAAGAGTGAAGTGCACACACAGTCAGTTCTGCAGACACACCTCTATTAGGAAGATGCAAAAGAAATGAATATCTTTAAAAAGTCTTAGAGGAAATCAATATGTTGAGCGTGCTTAGCACAGAGTTTCCCAAAGCCTCATTGACCACCCCACATGCTTTCAAAAACATTCTTCTGTATTAGTTTTAAACTTAGAGCACTTAGTGTTCTGCAGAATAATTCTGGGAAACATTGATAGACATAAAGGGTATTAGGATTGATTTTTTATTTTATTCAGTACCCAAAATGTTTTTGAATAACTTTTCAGTTGGTAACGTGAATGATAATATTTATTGGAGATTCACTGGAAACATGAAGGCAGACTGCAACAAGGATGAAAAGAAAATGGCAGCCTATGATAGGAAGAAGGAAATAGGTCTAAGCCTTTGCCCACCTGCACTCATCCACCTGACTTAAAATTATATGAAATGACTTAGTCAAGATAATCTGAAATCATGGTGATAACTTTGCATTTGAAAGGTAAATGTCGGAATGAGAGTATTGGGCGTTTCAAAGGGAAAATTCTTAGGTAGCAGTGCAGTGGTGTAACTTGGGTCCTGTCTCATGAAATTGAAGAGTAAATTTGAGGATGAAGAGGTGGACATGAGCAATGCTTAGCAAGAGGAATAGCTCTCAAAGGGCAGAAAGGAACATGAAAGCGGGTTCTCAAAGTGACTTTTTGTGTGGGGGTTTTGTAGCAAAAAATGACCAGGATCCAGATCGTTCTGCATCAAACTAACATCAAAGTATCCAACTAAAACAAGCTTTCTTAACTAAAAATGGGTGGGCAGCAGTGGAGAGGGCTTGGCGCTTAGTGGAAAGAAGGTGGTCATTATCAGGCAAGGGGAAAAGGAAAAGAAAGTGAACAAAATGGATGGGAAGTGATGGAAAAAAGGAAGGTTTAAAAAAGGCAGCCAATTTCGGAATGTTTGGGGTGCAATCTTAATTTCTAATGTAAATTTCAAGAATTAAAGGAGTATAGAACTAAATAATTATATGGCAAAAATGTAACTTTCTATTATAGAAACAATTTTGTCATTTACAGAAAAATAGACATGAAGTTCATCACGTGGAGTGAAATAAGCTTTTCAGATGGACAAATATGCTTCTCCTACACTGTGGGATGAGTAAGAGATAGTGAGAAAGTAGGAGACTGATTAGAAAGGAATAAGGAACTGAAGGCCTGGGACGGTAACAATGGGCAGTGGTAGGCGGAGTGTCATTAGAATATGTTATGTCACTGTAGGCAGTATGAAACGGGAAGCTCTAAGGAGGGCAGGCCAAGAGCGTTATTGGCAGATAACAATGTTCAAGTGCTACAAAATGCTTTTCACAGATTGACTTGAATTTATCAATCTCATGTTTAAGGATATGTTGGAAACCAGGAAGTACTTACGACTGTGAAGAGAAAACTGCTATAGCATCGTCAGCATTATAAAGCCAGGGCTTGCTGAGATGGATACATCGAATATATTGGGAACTTTTACATTACAAATACTTCTTAAATGAAATAACATTTATAGATAGATTCTATAAAGTGACTGTAAATATTTTAGTTTCTTTTCCATTTGAAAGGCAAAATTGAGGATATAATCAATGTGCTTGTATAATATGAGTGAAATTATATTTTCATAATATTTTGTCATTTATAGAAATAGCACTAGAGTACCTTTAAAACACAGATATATTAATAAATGTAATAAATATTGAGAAAATCATAAAAGCTCATTTAACTTGGATTTTTTCTGTCCTCAACAATGACTGCAAGTATTCACATGTTAAGGCTGAGATATGAAATGAGATTTGGCATATTTCATCTGTAAAATATCTTTTTACAAAATGGAAACTTCAAAGTCCAACAGCATATGATTTGTGTGATATTTATGGAATGATATTAGGTTCTTTTGATTTCTTTTTTTTTTAGCCTTTTTTAGTTTTCCAACTTAAGGTTATATAGAATCTTTTCAACTGTAGACTTCAATTTTTAAGTTTAGACCTTTCCTCTGGAATTACTCTGAAGTCTAAAAGTGCTACCAGAAGGGTAGTTAATTCCCCAAACTTATCTGCTCCAAATTGTTTTGGAGGCATGGAAGTGTTGCTTTTTAACTTTGATAGCACTGTCAAAATGATTTAAAACTGATAGATGGTAAAGAAGCTTATATTTCTAGTAAAGCAACTACAGATTTTTCTACAGAAAACTGTTGATCTTTCTACAGTTCTCCCAGCTAAGTGCTATTTTGCTTTGTAAGTTTAGTATGAACACAATAACACATATTATCAAGACTGCAGCAAAAGCTCATTTCCACAGCTATTTAATATTCAACATGAGTAGTGGAGAGTAATTTTCTTTCAGCAAAAAAGGTAATAATATCAATCTTTGCTATGGTTTAAATTTTTCCACAAAAATCCTATTGAAATTTAATCTCTGTCAAGAGTTATTAAGTGGATAAAAACTTAATCTAACTATGGTATTTGGAGAAGACACCTGTAAGAAGTATTTCAGGTTAAATTCAGATAAGGTTCTAATCCAAAATACCTATGCCTTTAAAATAAAGAGAGAGGACACCTGACTCGGGACATCCTGTCTATGTGGCAGTGCTCTGTGCCACTTTGGTGCTTTCCATCTGAGGACTAGGCACCCTCAGAAAGCTCCTCACTTGATACTATATAGTGATGAAATTAGTTGTACCTTAACAAAATATGACAAGCCTCCATGCCAATGCAAATGTCAACAGAAAAGTAGGATGACAATAACCCCAGGAGAATTTTGCATACATTAAACTTAAATGATGGAGAAAAGCAAGCAGAATCTCTTTTTTAAGCAAAACTATGTTAAAATCAGAGATCAAAGAGACCAAAAATTACCAGTGCATCTGACAGTGACAATGCGTACCTGTGTGACCAATGACATGCTTAACTTTGATGCTGAACCGTCTACACACTTTCTGATCCCAAAGTATAAATGCAAAGTTGCATATTACAGATGCCTTGACCTGAACCTAGAATGTAGTCTTTGTGCCATTATACCATAATTTTAAGACATATTACTCAACCTGCTACTTAACTTTCCTAGATTTCACATTGTATAAAAGTAAAATGCAAAAGAGGAGTTACCTCTCTCGTGAGCATTCAGTTGTTATTCAGAAAACAGACTTTATTCATTTGTTCGTTTGTATGTGCGTGTGGGTGCATACGTGCACTCCAGGGATTGAACCCACAGCCTTTGCACTATGCTGTATCACTAGCTCGTGTTTTAAACATTTTTTTTCTGTATTAAAGAAACCCCCCCAAAAAAAAGAGAAAGAAAAAAGCCAATAAGAACAATGACACAGTTTCAAAACAAGATAATAAACAATTGTTAATACAATTACTATTGTAATTGTATCATTGTCATCTTCAAAGAAGTTGCTCAGATTAAAAATTGCAGGCATGAAAGATTAATCAAACAATATAAGCACAAACTATTTTTAATGAACTAATACAAATTAGTGATATATTTATCTTGGCCACCTTGTATATATGTGTATATGCATGTTTTTCTTTTCCCTTCTTTCTTTTCTCTTTCCCTCCTTCCAGTTGTTTGTTCCTTTCAAGTAGTTCCTTCTCCTTTCACAATATCTATTGTACATTTTGAAACTTATTTACCCTGTTTTTTCACACTAGAGAGATAAAGTGATGTTCATAAATGGAAGCCTGATTTGTTTCGCTTAGTAATATGTTCTCAAATTGTATCCATTTACATATAAAAGTCCAAGTTTATCCTTCTTTTTAGCTGATGGGTACTCCATTACATAAAAATACCACAGCATTTTTATCCATTCCTTGGTTGATAGGCACTTGAGTTGCTTCTAAGATAAAACTATTATAAATTGTGCTGCCATAAACATGGATGAATGTATATCACTGTGGTGTGATATTTTTAATGCTTCCAGCAAAATACCCAAAAGTGGAGCAGGCAGTTCGAATGGAGCCTCTAACCCTAGTTTTCTGAAGAGTCCCAGTGCTGATTTCCACAGTGGTTACACCAGTCCACATCCCACCAGCAGTGGAAAAGATTTCCTTTTTCACAAAAGCCCTACTAGCATTTGTTATTGGTTGATTTTTTGATGATATCCATTCTTTCTGGGTGAGATAACATTTAAATGTTATTTTAATTTGCACTTCTGAAACGACCAATGATGCTGAACATTTTTTCATACATTTATTTGCCATTTCTATTTCTTCCCTGGAAAAGTACTTGTCCGTCTCAGATGCCCAGATGGATTGGGTCTTTGAGTTGGGCGTCTTGATTGTTTTCAGTTCTGTATGTGTTCTACATATAATTGCTTTGTCTGAGGTATAGTAGGCTAAAAATTTTCCCACTCTGTGAGTTTTCTTTTCACTCAAGTGGTGAATTCTTCTGATGTGCAAAAACCTTTTAATAAAATGAGATCCAAATTGATTATTTGAAGTACTTCCCATGCAGTTTGAGCTTTGTTCATGAATTCTCTGCCTTCTCTTATGTTTTCAACATTTCTACCTACTTTTTCTTTCAGTAGATTTAATGTTTCTGTTTTAGTATTTAGCTATTTGACCCATTTTGACTTTAGTTTAGTATATGGTGATGGACATGGGTCTAGTTCTAGTCTTTGGCATGTGGAAGGCCAGTTTTCCAGCACTATTTATTAAAGAGGGTATTTGTCTCCTAGTGAACATGTTTGATCTGTTTGTCATACATAAGGTAGCTGGTGGCTTTTTAGCTGTGTCTGCATATTGTAATCTGTCCCACTGATCCTTTGGTCTGTTTTTTTGCCAGTATCATGCTGATTTTATCACAGTAGCTTTATAGTATAATTTCAAGTCAGAGATCATGATGCCTTCTGCCTTTCCTTTGTTGCCCAGTATTCCCTTTACTATTGAGATATCTTCAATTTCCAACTGAATTTTAGGAATATTTTCCCTAGATCTGTGAGGTATGTTTCATTTTTCAATTTTAGGATGTGATTTCACTAAGTCACTGTATGCGTCCAGGCTACATTCAAACTTGCTATCCTTCCTCAGCTTTCCACATAGTAGGCTTTATAGGCATGCACTCCCGAACCCTGCTAGGAGTCTCATTAATGTTACATGCATTCCTTTAACAATACTTTTTTGGAGGGCGATGATAGTCTAAAAGTTTTGAAATAGGAGATGTTCAGCAAGATAAAAAATATCCATTTCTCTGATTGCTTGCAGGTTATAAGCTAACATACCAACCTAGTGTCATAACTTTATATCAGAATTTTTCAAGTGCTTAATTTCACCCAATCAATGAAAATAATACTAATGGTTTTTACTCAGGTATCTGTAGATCAAGACGTTCTCCCTGTGAAGCGAGGTGCATTTGACAGACCTGTATTCCCAGTGTTACAGAGACTGAGGCAGGAGAATCACTGCAAGTGTAAGGACAGTTTGGACCTACATAGGGAGTCCAAGGCCAGCCTGAACAATATAGCAAGAGCACATATTAAAAGAAGGAAAAGGAAAGGGAGCTGGAGAGGAAGGTAAGGAGGCGGAGGGGGTGACAAAAGGAAAAGGAAAAGGAAAAGAAAAAGAAAAGTAGTTTGCTGTTGTCCTTATGACTTAAGAGTGAAGAAGTGTGTGAGACATTGTTCTTAGCACTTGGAAATAAAGTATTTTGCACACTAAAAAAAATGAGTGGGTTAAGGCCAATAGTTGAGGAACATACAAAATGGTGAAAGTCACCCAAAATATGCAAACCACGTAGAAGTACCCTTAAATTGGAGCATTACTGAGGAAGTTTCTGTGATACATACTATGTTCTGAGGACATGGCTCTATGATGCATTACTAAAACTCTACTTAAAGAAAATTGTTCCACAGAAAGTAAGATCTCATTATGTGCGCATATATATAGTTTCAAAGATGGATGAATGTAAGTTTCTCTCTGTTTGTCTGCTTTTTTATCCCCTAGTAAAATTATGTCAGATTAAAATGTCTTCTTTCCAGTAGTGAAAGGATATTTATCTGATAATTCCTAAAACAAATATTTATTTTTCATGAATACCGTATCTTATACTTTTTTCTGTTTTAAAATTAAAAACTTGAATCAATTCCCACTTTGGGTAACTATAACCAGAATGGTTGATCTTCAGAAGTACATTTACTTACAAAACTGTATATATTAAAAAATAATAGCATATATTTAGTATATGTACTATTGGTAAATCTACGACATACAACAGGAAAAAATTATATCCTTAAGAATAAATCTATGCAATTATTCTAATAGCATACTCATATTGTTCTGAGAATATTATTTCAAAACTTAATTATAATTTAGATGCTGATTTATAATTACAACACATGTATATATGTTGTAGATATTAAACACACATATATTTTAATAACTAATGCTATTATTAGCTGCTTTAACTTCTGAATTTAACCTGACCTAATAAACTAATAAATTTATCTGCTTATTTTCATCAGTATTCTCCAAGTTGCTTAAAACTCAACAGTAGCAGCATAGAAAGACCTGTGCTTTTGCTTATGTTTTGCTATTAAGTGCTTGCTAGGTACAAGAACTAACTTTGCAATTATCCATCCATATACTTTTTTATACAAAGCTGTGAGTTATCAGACACAATAATGTGGGTAATCTGACCACTAAAACTGGCAGCATTCAGAGTTTAAATTGAAAATCCAACATTAGTGTAAAAGGCATCCTTCTATTTCCATGAAAAGTGATATTTTAATAATTGCATGTCAGGAGAGTGGCATATCAAGGTATTTCCATAACAGAGTGGCTTTCTATCACGACACCAGAGTGTCGGTGTTCGATCACCTTTTTGTTGGGGGCATAATAGCTTTCATCTGAACAGTGTGTTACAACATTCAAAAAGAACTTTCATACATTATTCCTTCTGTTCTTTTAAATCTCTTCTCTACAGAAGCAGAAAAGTGATGTTCCTTTTTAGTTTTTAATACATGAAGAAATAGTGATTTAAAGAGAATTTGTAGCAGGGCTTCAACAACTTTCTGTAACAAACCTGATCTTGAATCCATGTCACTTAACTCTGAGTCCAGTGCTTTGATTTCAAGTTACTCCAAGGACACATGCTAAAATCAAGTTAGCAATTATCAGTACAGTTTAGACCACACTTAAGTAACACAGCCCATGTTGACAAAAGTGGATAGGTTTAATTGTAATAGAAACGATTACAGAAACTCTTCCTGCAATGACCAAATTCCATTCCCTTAAATATGTCAATAAATGAATAGGCCACTAAACAAAAGACTGTATGTAGTATGTACAATACAATATTCAGAAGGAAGGAGTCAAAGGAGACTGCAACTGGATAAGTACTTTTTTATGCACAACTCTTCCATACAGTACTGTGAGGTAAAACAGAACAAAAACTATATCCTGTGCTGCACAGTACCATCAGCAAATGTTACAACCAGCATAAGGCTGCATTGCTATTCCTGTTCCTGAGCTGTAAATATCAGTGCAGGTCATTAGTTCAAGCCCAGCAGATGGTGAGGCCAATAAGTACGCCACTGAACAGTCACTGAGCAGGTCGGCTACTACATGAGGAATATCTGTATGTGTACCTGATATTTCAATCATATACTAACAACTTAGCAAAGCTTATTAGAAAAAGATAAGAAGATTACAAACAAGGCTAATTAGATCCCAGCTGTGATTTGCCTGACTTGAACTCAAAGCAAGTCCCCTGTACTACATAATTATCTCTACTTCAGAAAAACTCACAACTCTAAAAGAGAGCTCACTAATGAATGATGGAGTCTGTGTTCTGGAAATTGACATTAATCTAACAATTCTTATAGCTATTTATTATGAGTGATGATTTTGCAGTTCTAATGGACCTCCACAACTTCTGTGGTACTGGCCAGGTTTCCAAGAAATAGAATAACCTTCAGGCATGCTGAATATTCCAGCACTCTCAAGCAATCCTGCTCTTTTCCTGTGTGTCAGGAGGGGATAAATCTTATGCCAGATCTGACTAGCATATTTATATTTAGAACAAACCCCTACCCATACCCCTGTTCACGCCCCTCCTCTTGTTTTCAAACAATGATAGGAGACTCCCGTTTTCCCATGGAAAGGTTTAAGGTAGGAGACTCTCCACCTTCTCTGCTAATGATCACCTTTCTTGAGAGTACCGATTACCACCGTCTTGCAGTGGATTGACAAGACTTTTCTATTTTATCATGGTGCAAGAGCTCTAGGCATCCAGCAGCAACTACATGTCAAATAACACCCGTACTTCAAATTTTAAATTTTGGTTTCCTGGACTAGTAATAGATGGTTTCATGCTCTTGAGATTCTGGGCAGGGATAACTCCAACAAAGGTAAGCAAACAGTGCTGTACTCTCTAGTGCACTGCCAGACTAAGCTATGATGGGGGGCTGGCTAGGTGTGCTCACTTCACGTTCACCTCAGGATGTCTTCCACCTAGCTGACTTTATCAGACCTGACACTGCTGGAAGTTGACAAGCATCACCTTAGATTGTTCTGTATAGAACAGCAGCTTTACTCACAATATTCTTATCTAGACTTGCACATTATTCTTACTGAGTGTGTACCCTTGAAATGTTATGCCAGTTTTAAATAGTGAAACTCGGTAATATAAACTTTGAAATTTTCAGATGCCCACTGACAGTGGAAACTGGCAGGGCCTCTTTTCCATTTAAATACTCTTTGAACACAGAATTTTCAGTTATGGAGGGAAATGTTTTGATATCTTAACCGAAGTTTAGAAAAGAGCTTTATTTCTAGATGCTCAGGTATGATGCACTTTGCTCCAGATTTCAATGTCTTCTTCTATTTTTGTGTTTCTATCACTGGAGTCACTCTTGGTTACTAGTGAATATTTCCAAGCAAGATAAAATTTGTTTGAACTAAAATCAATACATTGTTTTCTCTGCTACCTTTATTCTTTTCCTCCTCTACTACTCATTTTAAAATTTATTTTACTTTTATAAATTTTTTAAATCAATTCAGTTTATTGGTGCATTTTAGGTATACATAATGATCACATTGACCAGGAGAATTTGTACATGATTTACTTTGTTCTTTTTCTCCCCCATTCCCCCAGCTTCTCTTCAATCCTTCTTCATGTCTCTGTTTATAAAATATTAATTTCCATGGTTTTCCTTCTAGTCTCATTTTTTTTTCTTTTCCTGGCCTCCTCTTCCACTCTCAATTCCCCATCCCTAATCCCATTTGAACATTTTTTTCCTATTTTACAATATCTATTATAAACTATGGACCTTGTTACACATTTGGTTTCTCATACCAGAGAAGCAAAATGGTATTTACACAGGTGTGTCCAATTTATTTCACTTAACAGTATGTTCTCAAGGTGCATCCATTTACACTGAAATGTCTCATGATCACCCTTCTTTATGGCTGAGTAGTACTCATTGTATTTTTTTTGACAATATGTCTTTTTAATCCATTTATTAATTGATGGCATTTGAGCTGTTTCTGAGATTATTAAAAGCTGTGCCACTATAAGCTTAGGTGTGTGTATATCATTGTGGTATGATGTTTTTAATTCTTTGGGAAGATATCAAGAAGGGGGATGCTGGGTCAAATGGGACCTCTACTCTTAGTTCCTTTTTTTACAAATCTCCACACTGATTTCCACAATGGTTACACCAGTACACACTCTCATCAACATTGAAGATGTGCTCTTTTTTCCCACAGCCCTGCCAGCATTTGTTATTCACTGATTTCTTTATAATAGCCAGTCTTTTTGGAGTAAAATGGAACCTCAGCACTGTTTAATGTGCAACTCCTAAAACACCAGTAACCTTGAATCCTTTTCATATATTTATTTGCTGTTTTTATTTTTCATCTAAGATGTGTATATTATTTCAGATGTCCATTTTTGTATTGGGCTTCTTAAGTGGGAGTTTCTGAATTTTTTGAATTATTTATATATTCTAGATAGTAGTTCTTTGAGGAAGAACTGAATAATGTTTTTTTTTTTAACTAATGGTTGTCACTTCACATTGTCAATGATTTCACTTGCTGTGCAAAACTTTTTAATAAGAAAATAAGATGAGATACCAGTTGTTGATTCATTGTGAAAGTTCCTGTTCAATTGGGATATTTTTCATAAAGTTTTTTATGACTTCCAGAGTTTGACCTATTCTCTCTTCTAGCAGATTTAGTGTCTCTGTTTTAATATTTGTATCTTTGATCCATCTCAATTTTACATAAGTGAAAGATGTGGGTCTTTAAACTTTGGCATATCAAAAGCCAGTTTCTCCAACACTATTTATTTTAAAAGCTTTCTTTCTTGTACTGATGATACCTGGCTCCATTTTCAAAGGTAAGGTGGCTGAGTATGTTGGGATTTATTTCTGTACCTTGCAATCTCTTCCACTGATCCTGTGAGCATTTTCTTCTTTTTCTTTTTCTTTTGCCAGTACCATGCTGTTCTTACCATCGTTGCTCAGTAATACAGTTTCAAGGAGAAGGATTGTGGTGACACCAGTTTTGCCTTCGCTGTCCAGAATTACCTTTGCTATACTAGATCCTTTCTTGTTCCAGATGAATTTTAGGATTATTTTCTCTAAATCTGTGAAATATGCTGTTGAAATTTTTATAGGAATTCCATTAAATCTCTAAAACAATTTTGGGAGTATAGCCATTTTCACTATATTGTTTCTTCCTACCCAAGGAACAAGGGATATCCATTCTCTGATATCATCTTCAATTTCCTTTCTCAGAGTACTGTACTTTTCATTGTAGAGACCTGTTACTTTCATTATACTGATTCCTACATAATTCATATTTTTGGATGTTATATTGAAAGGTGTTTTTCACTAATTATTCTCTCAGTGAGTTTGTGATTCCTGTACAGAATGGCTATGGCTGTTGACTTTTAAATGAATTTTTAGCCAGTTACACTACTGAATTTGATTACTAAATCTAAAAGTTTTTGGTGGACATTTTTTGTCTTCTATTGTACAGTATGTCGTGTGCAAATAATGACAATTTAACTTCTTCCATTCTTGTGCTTATTCTTGCAATTCTTTCTCTTGTCTAACTGATCTAACTCATGTTTCCAGAACTATATTGAATAGGAATGGTGACAATTGACATCCTTGTCCTGTGCCTGATTTTAGAGTGAAAATTTTCAGTTTTTGACCATTTAATATCATGTTGGTTATTGGCTGGCATTTCCCAGATTGGGATAAAGGTCATCTATTTAATTTTCTGTAGGGTTCTTTTTTTATTTTAATCACAGATGGGTTTTGGACTTTGTCAAAGGTTTTTTTCTGCATCTATTGAGATGATTATATGGTGTTTATCCTTGGCTCTATCAATATGGTGTATTACATGTCAGAACATCCCTGCATCTCTGGGTTGAATTTTACTTGATGAAGGTGTATAATCTTTCTAAAGATCTGCTAAATTTTATTTGCTAGTATTTTATTGAGGAGTTTTGCATCTACGTTTATTTGAAGGATTGGGCTGTGGATCTCTTTTTGGTTGGATCCTTCTTTGGTTTTAGTATCAGTGTAATGCTTGCTGAGAGCAAAGAATTTGGGAGCACTGCTTCCTCTCCAGTTTTGTTAACGGTTGTGAGAAGTAATGGCATTATCTCTTCTCTAAATTTCTTGTACAATTCACCAGCACATCCATCAGGACCTGGACTTTATTGGCAGGTTTTAAATTAAATCTTCAATTTTATTGATTGAGATGGGTTTATTTTGAATTTTTGTATCATCTTGATTCAGATTTGGTAATTCATACACATCTCAGAAGCTGTCCATTTCTTCTACATTTTCCAGTTTATCAGAAAACAGGATCTCATAATGAGTATTGATGTTCTTTTGGAATTCTGTGGGAAATGCTGTGATTTCACACTTTTCATCCTAATTGCAAGATTTGAATCTTTTCTTTTTTTTTTTACAACGTTTGTTAAGTGCTGATCAATTTTATTTAATCTTTCAAAGAATCACCTCTTTGATTCTTTCTGTTGTTTTCTTAGTCTCTATTACATCCATTTCTGCTCTGATGTTTATAATTTCCTCCCTGATACAAACTTTTGTCTTGACTTGCTCTTCTTTTTCTAGAAGCTTGAGGTTCAATGTGAAATTGTTTATTTTAGTTCATTCTGTTTTCCTGGTATGGAAGTTCATGGCTCTGAACAAAATAAGAGTGCTTTCATTGTGTCTCATAAGTTCCTGTATGTTGTATTCACATTATCATTTGATTGTAAAAAATGTCTGAGTTCTTTTCTAATTTCATCTGTGACCCACTGGTTGTTCAGGTGAGTTTTTAAAAAAAATTTCCATGTATCTGTCAAGCCAAGACTGATTAAGAGAGACAAAGGAGGTCATTACTTTCTTTTAAAGGGAACAATCCAAGAAGAAGAGATAACAGTCTTATATATCTGCATATAAAACAGAAGTGCACCCAACTATATAAAACAAATATAATCAATGGTATCTCTTGCCACTGATTTCCAATTTCATCGCACAGTGTTCTGATACTATGCATGGGATAACTTGAATCTCTTTGTATTTACTTACACATATTCTATGAGTGACTATGTGGTCTAATTTGGAGAACATTCTATGTGTAGCTGCAAAGAATATGTATTCTGATAATGTGGGATGGAATACTCTGTACACATGTACTAATTACATTTGTTCAAAATTTATTTCCATTCTATTGTTTCATTTTCAATATTTTGTCTACTTTATTGTCTACTCATGATAGTGTTGTATTGAGGTCCTTATTACAATTATACTAGTGCTTATTTGATTTTTCACATTTCTTAACATTTGTTTTATATAGTTGGGTGCACTTGTGTTTGATATGCATGTACTCATGACTGTTATATCTTCTTCTTGGATTGTTCCCTTTGAAAGTATGTAGTGATCTTCTTTGTCTCTCTTAATCAGTCTTGGCTTGAAATGCACTTCATCTGCAAATAGAATAGTTACTCCTTTTTTCTGGGTTCCTGTTGCACGGAGTAGTTTTCCATCATTTGATTTTTAGTCTATCAATTTCTTTTTGAATGAAATATATTTCTTATATGGAGTATATTGTTGGATCTTTTTTCTTGAGCCATTCTTCCAATCTGGTTTTTTTTTTTTTGATTGGTGAATTGAGACCATTTACATTGATGGTTATAATTGATATGCATTTGACTAGTCCTTGTCAGGTTGTTTTCCTGATGTTGGCTCCCTTTCCCGTCTCTGTTTAATTGCCTGCCTTGCCTGTTGGATTCATTTCATGTGTTGTAACCATTGTTATCTCCTTCTAGAATTTTCTTTAGAATATTGTGGAGTGCTACCTTTATGTTCATGAATTTCTTCAAGTGTTCTTTGTCATGGAATTATCTTACTTCTCCACCTATTTTTATAGTCTCGCCAATACATCAGTCTGGGTTGGAGGTCATTTTCTTTTTGGGCTGGAAATATTTTACTCCAAGCTCTCCTTGATCTGAATGTTTGTGCTGAGAAGTCTGGCATGATTCTGATGAGCTTTCTTTTATGGGTAGTTTGCTTCGTTTCTCTAATATTGTATTGTTATGTTGAATTTCTGGTATCTTGACTCTGATGTGCTTTTGTTTGTTTGTTTGTTTGTTTGTTTTTTGCGGTACTGGGGATCGAACTCAGGACCCTGTGCTTGCTAGGCAAGCGCTATAACTGACGTTCTGTCCTCACATTGGCTCATTCTGTTTTATATACTTGCAATGGAATTTCTGATCTCTGATTATCTGTTTGAATGTGTTTCGTGGATTTCATTTTTCTTCTATGTTGGGATTCATGAGTTCCGTTTCTTGCTAAGCACCTCTATTCTTTATCTCTACCTGCTCAAGTCACTACCATGTCTCTCATTATGGTCACCATTTGCTTATCTGAGAATTAATTCTGATTTTATTTTTTAGAGCCTTATTCATCTGCTTTGTTATTTCTGCCTTACCTCTTCAAAGAGTCTAGGTGGGTGGCCTTCAGATTGTTCTACCTCATCGCCCCCTGGGCTTGCCTTTGGTGAGTTGGACATTGGGGGTTGCATCTTGTGTAAGTGTCTTCTCATTTTCTTTCATTTATTGTTTTTTAGTTTAGTTCTTGAGTTGATGTTTGTAAATTGCCTGTAGTGAGCAGCTTATTGCTAGTATTTAGAACGCTTAGGGGATGACTGTTTTTCAGAGTTGTCTTCCAGGTTTAGCTGATTTTTGGGCTTTGAGCCTGTTGCAAGTTTCTACCTTTTGAATTTATTAGGGGTGAGAAGCTGCTGCTGACTTGGCTCCACCCCTGGATCTTTGACACTGGCCACCTGTAGTATTTCTAATGACATTTAATCAATCTCTGTCTTGGCATATAATGAAGAACAATTTGTTATAAAAATTATGTCACTTTGACGAAGTGGTATAATCCCAATAACAATAACATCAAACAGGGCCTAGAAAAATATCAAACTGAGGTAAATATCAGTTTGCCATCTTTAACCATATGAACTGGATTTGTGGTTATATAACAAAATCTAGAATGAACCAGAAAATTATATGTAGTAAATAAGCCCTCATTATAGTAATTTTACTTTCATGTGAGAAAATTTTAAAGGGGTTAGTGGAAAACAACAAAGCAACAGAAGAAGAGGAGATAGAGATTAGAAGCAAGGCTGGAGGACAATGGAAGATCATGCAAACTTTGGGAAACTGGTGAAGAAGACAGGAGGGAAAAAGAGAAGGAAGAAACAAAAGCAAGAGCAGGTCAGAGCAGAATAGAATAACAATGAAAAACTGGAAACCTTGTCTGTACTCATATAAAAACAAAACAATCAGGAAAAAACAAAACGAGAAAGAAACAGAAAAAAAAATTAAGAAAAGAGTGTCCCCTTCAAAGTGTGTCTCAGCCATCACTGATAGACAAAGTAGGCAGACAGAGTCCAATTCAAGTTGATTAATCGCAACAAACCAACTGTGCCTTTACGTTGGGGTAGTGGGTAATCCTAGCAATCCTGCGTCTTTAGTTGCACTGAAGTTCAGGGTAATTTCTGGCCGTGAGGCTGGAACCAGAGCTGTTCAGGTCGCAGCAGTCATTTCTGCTCTGGCCACTTTGAATTGGCTCCCTGGCCCCTGCTACCTTGGACTCAGCTCCCCGACACTGACAGGGGGAGCCCCCAGATAGAGCCAGTGGTTGCTCTGAGTGCCATGCTCAGCTGGCTCCTGTCCATGATGGCTTGCAGGCAGTTCTCTCCTGGGGGGGGGGGGGCGTCTGGACCCAAATAACTCACCAGCCACTTCAGTCCATCCACTACATCCACTGCTGCATTCCACTGGTACTTTGCTCCACTGAGACCTCTAGGGTCACCAGTAGTCACTGTGCATGTGCAGATTCAAGCCACCCCTCCCACAGAGTGAGACCAGGCTCAGGGAGAAAGCATTGCCTGACACCCTCTTCTTCCTTGAAGTTTCTCTCTTTGTTCTCCCTTTTGGCTTCAATTCTTGCCTCAGATCCTTTCTGGATCTCAGGGACCCACTTCAGTCCTTCTTCTCCTCCTCACATTGCTGTATTCCAGTGTCTGGACACCAAAGCTCAAAGGTCTGTCCCTGCTGTTCAGCATTCCACTATCTTCCCAGAAGTCCTCCAATTTTAGAATGTAAATGTTTTATTTCTTTCTTAATAGCTAGTTGCACATTAAATTTCCAAGGAACAGAAGCTTGCTAATGTTTTCATAATTTTAGGGTCAAATTTGCTTCAGTTTTTCAGAACAGCCATTGCTTAGGTCATTTATTTTTAAAAATCAAAATGCAAATAATTGTATGACATCGTGGTACCTTATTAGTAGTTTCATATACAAATACAAATTTCTTACTGGAAGATATTCTGCAGCAAATGGTATAGCACACACTAATCAAAATATCTCTTCAAAGAGCAAAAAAAAAAATTCATTAAAACTTTTTTTTTTTATTTTAGAAACATAAAAGTACAAAAACATATTGACAAACAGACACCAATTATCATAGAAAATAGTACAATCACAACTAATCTATAGACAAGGTGTTATGGTCTCAACAGTAGTTGTTGCTTTATCCATTGATATCTTCGAATTGTAGATGTATGGACCCATATACAGACATGCAAATTTAGTCAGACAGTTAATCCTCT
>PVLD010021741.1:0-30776 GCA_004027595.1 Dinomys branickii
AGCTATATTCCCAGCCCTCTTTCTTGTCTTTTTGAGACAGAGTTTTGCTATGCAGTTCAGGCTGGCCTTGAGCTCACTTTGTAGTCCAGGCTGGTCTCGAACTTGCAACGATCCTCCTGAGTGCTGGGATTACAGGTGTGTGCCACTATGCCTAGCTTTTTTACTGGTGAAATTTTGCGGCCAGGAGTCCTCAGTCCAGTCACCCCCTCCTTAAGTTAAGAAGCCGAATGTGTGACCCAAGAACAGCAGCAGGTTTTCTTAAGAGACAAGGACCCCAAGACAGCACGCGGAGCACACCTGGTGACCTGTAAGGGAGCTCAAGGGTACGCTGAGCCGGAGGTGAAAGAGCGATAAGCTCAGCGCGATCTGTGCAGCATCGAAGCGCAGCATCACGCGGCCCGGTGCCCTGCCGGCAGGGCTGCACCGCTCTGAGCGGGTCGCCTCACCGCCTGGGAGGCTGCAAGAGGCCGCAGGGACCACACTTCCCAGGGTGCCGCGCGAGTATCGCTCCGCTCCGCCCCGTCCCTCCCAGGCCCCGCCCCTAGGCGGCTCCTGAGCGCGGGCCGAGCCCAGAGGACGCCGGGCCGGGCGGGGGCGTGGCCGGTTGGATCGCGCGTCCGCGGGCTGAGCTGCGCCGGTTGAGCTGCGCGGCGGCCCGGGCTTCGAGCCGGCGGTTGCCGCCTGGACTAGCGCAGGAGCTGGGAGGCCGAGGCCGGAGGTAACCAGGAGCTCGCGGCCCCTTTCCCCGCTCCCTTTGTGGGCGCCGAGTCCCGGGCGTCACGGCTTGGACCGCGCCGGGCAAGAGGGGCCAGGGCCGGGGCTAGGTGGGCGCCTGCGATGGGCCGCGGTCTCGGGGGATGCGCGCCGCGGTGACGGGACGCCGCCCGAGCCGGTGCCCCCTGCCTCAGCCCGCGCGCTGCAGGGTCCCCGCCCCGAGCCTGGCTTGCCGCGTCCTCCGCTCCCCGGCGACCCCGCGGGAGCGCGCCACCTGTGCCCCGCCGTGCGTGCCTGCCGCGCGGGTGGTCCCCGCGGTGAGCCCGGGACTCCGGCTGCTCCGGCAGGCAGACCCTGACCACTGAGAACTCAGCCGCACTGCGCCGCACCGGCCCGCGGGCTCCGGGCGGCATCCGCCTGCGAAGGGAAAGGCTGGAGAGCGGGCGCAGCTGTGCGCGCTTAGCCTCTTCATCGCTGCTCTTTTTCCCCTGGGTGCTGGGATTGAACCCGAGCTCGACCCCACAGCTGCACTTCGGCCTTTTGCAATCTCTACTGGGACGGGTTCTGGCGTAAGTGCCTAGGCTGGCTTTGAAGGTGCAGTCCTCCTGCCTCAGCCTCCGAGAAGCCGGGATTATAGATATGTGCCCCCTATGCCCGGATCCAAGAGTAACTTTTGGGAAGAAACAAGGAGAGTATTTTCTCTTTAAGACGAGGACCGGGCACTGGGGTGTAGAGGTTCAGAGGTGGGGTGCCTGCCTAGCCTGTGCCAGGCCTTGAGTTTAATCCTAAATACCACCGAGGGGGGGAAAAAAAGGAAAAAAGTGAAAGTGGGGTAGATGAATTTTGACCCCGCCCCGTATTTTAAAAATAGATTTTATTTTTAGAGTAGGGCAAAATGCAGCAGAGGTGTAGTTTCCCATAGGCTCTCAGCCCCTACAGAAACTGTCAAAACCCCCTCCCCAGAGCCGTGCATTTGTTACAATGGTTGAACCACTGACACCATTAGTACCCCAAGCCCATAGATTACTTTAGGGTTCACTGTAGGCGCTGTACAGTAGTCTGTGGGTTTAACAAGTGACCCTTTGTTTTAGCAAGAACTTTGGAGAGTTGTGGAGAACTAAAATGGGTGTTGTTATTTAAAAAAAAAAAAAGCTTAACGAGGGCTGAGGGTGTAGCCCTCAAAGAGAGGAAGTCAGAAGCCCTGGTTTGGAGCCCCAGCTTCACCCCTCCAAGAAAGGAAATATTTTGAATATCTTAAAGAATTAATTTTAAATATCTTTCCTGTTTTAAAAGTAGGTCTTTATGCACTCAGCTTCTTACATCTGAATTATCAACAAAGAACAATTTCTTTTTGTACGTTAAGAAAAAATAGGTGCGATGTGGTAGTGCACACCAGTAAGCCCAGCACTCAGGAAGCAGAGGCAGGAAGATCGCTGTGAGTTGAGAGGCTAGCTTGGACTACAAAGTGAGCTCAAGGCCAGCCTGGGCTACATAGTGAGTCCTTGTCTCAAAAAGACAGGAAAGAAAAAATGAAAAGAAAAAAATAAGGGAGAAATGTTTTGTAGAATAACAACATCACTTTTTCAGCTAAAACTTACTGGCATAACCGTGTTTTCTAAAAAAAATTGTGTGTTAACCGGTGAAGCCAAAGGAAATGGAATATTTTAAGTACTGTACATTAACTTTCGTATATTGATACGGGGCTGTGTTGACGATAAAACATGACTCAGTAGATGCTTTCTCTCTCTTCTCGGGGCTTTTGTGGTGGTGGTAGATGAAATACTGCACTCATCTCAGCTGTGGGTTAGAACTCCAGTTCCTCACTTGGCTGTGTGACCACAGCCAGGCGTTAGCTGAACCCATTTCCTTAGCTGTGAAGGAGGGAGAAAAATAACCCGATTTCCTTCTGTCTGCCCAGAATTGCAAGGGTTCATCATGCTTGCATGTGGACGGGTTTTATATGCCATAATCCACTGTAATATAAGTTGTTAGCACTCGTCAGGCGCTGCAGTTTAGAACGCTGTGGGTATAGTTCATTATCTGGAAGTGCTGCCTATGTAAACATCATTGACCAGTTTTCAAGGGTTGTACAGGAGTACATGGTGTGGTTATCAGTGATCTGATTGGCTCTTGTAAATCAGAGGTAGAATTATGAAACAAGATTGGAGAGGCTTGTATATTGTTACATGCAACCTATAGCCTATCTTTTTTCTTCCTTCTATTTATTTGTGAAGAGGAATCATCGTGGGCCGAATATAAAAATACGTGATGTAGTTAATATAGCTAAGTACAAAACTGACTTCACCGTAATGCGTTTACTGTAACATTGAAAAGGGGCGGGGCACAAAAAGAAAACGAAGGGCTGCAGGTTGGACACAGCTGGTAGGAAATTCTTTACTGCTTCTTTAGATTTTTAACCTGTAGCAGTGGCTGTGCTTAGAAGTGGTCTTCTAAGGCTCTGTGAGCCCTGGGTGCACTGGTGTTTTCTGGAGAGAAGACCATCTTCAACAGATGTCCCAGAGGAGTTTATGATCCCTCTCCTCACCAGCCCCCAAAGAAGTTCATAAGAACCACTACTTTCAACGAGGCACATTTCGTTACTAAAAGTTTTACACATTATTTTAAAAATTCATTGCGAGGGAAAGAAAAATGAACAGGTAATTTCTGAAGCATTGAGGTCCCCCACCTCCAGCAAGTCCAGAAGTAAAAATTTATGTTTTTGTGGTACAGAAGCTTCATAGGAATAGTAGTGCTGTATCTTTGGTCCAGGGTGACACACTGATCATTAAATACTATGATTAAATACCATTCCTCACTTCCTGCCAGCTTTGATAAGCAGTAGAACAGATGGTTAAAAAAAAAAAGTCTTATGACCGCCCCAGCCTCTTTGGATACATAAAATGCTTGTACTTTTTACTTTCTTGTTGCTGGGACAAAATAACCTCTCCAGTTAAAAGGTGAAAGGTTTATTAGCCCAGTTTGTAGAGGTTTCAGTCTGCAGTTGGCTGGTCCCAAGGCAGGGCAGCATGGCAGAAGGCACGGCAGGGGAAAAGCAGGCAGGAGGTAGCCAGCCAGCCTTCTGCTTTCCCTGTTATCCCATCCTGGCTGCAAGTTTCTTGCCTGGTTCCACCCACGCCCAGCCGGGGTCTTCCCTCTTCGTAAGTCCACCATCAACCCCCAGAACTGTGCTAAAATAATGTGGTCTGGTCACTCTCGAAAAGCCCCACTGTGAGTGTATGAGGCTTCGGGGGACATCTAGATACTAGCCATAACAATGCTAAAAGATAATTTGGCTTTTTCTTTTTTTCTTTTTGAAACAAGGTTTCACTGCGTAGCCCAGGCTGGCCTTGAACTCAATTATGTAGCCCAGGTTGACCTGGAACTCATGGTGATCCTCCTGCCTCAGCCACCACAGCCAGCTAATTTGAGTTATTCTAAAGTGTGACTTTTTTTCTTTTTCACCAAAGCACTAAGTACTCAAAAAAAAATTAAATATTTTATCTTCCAAACTAGATATTGGTATGTCTGTATAATATTTCTTGCATATCAAGGATCCTTATGTTATGCAGTATTAAATCCTAACTGGTGATCCTTCTGGCTTTTAGTATAACTGGCTTAGAGAGAATCTCAAGTATATGTTTCCTAGAAATTTATGGTTTGCTGATATGGACTAGATTATAATGGCTGGCTTTAATTTGTGACAGCCTTCTTTGCATTGTTGGGATTTCGGAGTTGGGATGTGCACCAAGTCTGAATTTGTTCTTTAGAGTTGGGAAGTCTCACCACCCTGTTTTCCTCACGCAGGCCGAGCTTGCTGGGCTGAGAGACCTGACAGCTAGAGTGGCTCTGGTTGCAGGCTCAGTTACCGGAGGCATCCGTAGGCTCGGCAAGTGAGGCAGGTGGAGCGATGCCGCGCATACCTGTGAGTGGCTGTCTGCGGGAGTGATGTGGTCTTTTCCTGGAGCTCTTTTTCTTCCCCTGGATGTTGCTCATTATTTTGGTTTGAAATCTGAATGCTTTTCCAAGTTCTCAGTCAATACTTGGGACTTTATGGACTACATTAGCACAACTCTGGCTCCTTAGACTTGCTCTTTGTTGTAATAGCGTAATAGGCAGGGGGTATTCATCTAGACCTGCAAGGTGGGTTAGAGGTGAATGCCCGAGTTTTCATATGTAAGATTGTCTTACACGGCATCTTCAGTCCTAGTGGGAGGAGTGCTTAACTTCAGTGATGAATGAGCTCGATTAGTTCCGGATGGGAAACAAAAGGTAGTCATTTCAGCAAAAGAAGGAGAATGCCATCGTTTTGAGGTCAGTGATTTTTGTGGATATTCCCCATTTTTTTGGAAGTATATTCTCCTCTTAAATAATTCTGAAGCATTTCCTGCATGGTGAGAACTTTTGCTCTGGTGAAGTCACTTCCCTCAGGCACCTGTGCGCAGAGCTAGAGTTGACGCCGCCTTCCTCTGGCCTGGCTGAACTTCTGTAGTCAGGTGTACTTACGTTGGATCATGAGCATGGCTGTTCAGTAGCTGTGAGACTGTGGGACACTTTCTTGCCTTCCCTGGGCCTTTTTATCTACGGGTGTAAAAATATAGGGATACAGTGATTAATTTCTGTTGTCAATTTGCTCAGAATTTGTGCTCAAACACCAACAATTTGAGAACTGAACATATTTTTCCCATTGGAAATAATCATGGGCCTGCCTGGCAAGCGCGAGGTCGTGAGTTCAATTCCCGGTACCTAACCAAAAAAAAAAAAAAAAAAAAGAAATAATTGATTCTGCGACCCCAAAATTACACTTACACATTCACTTTTCCAGGACTTAGACACATCTTGCATTGATTTCTTTAACTCTATCGTGGTTCTTGCAGTTTTTCTCTTACCTGTACAGCTGGTATCACTAACTTTCTTGGGAGCCATGGTTATGATATTTTACAAAACAGCACCAAGAAGAACACAGTGACAAAGGGTTGGATGCACTGACACAAGCACTGCATGAGGCACCAGCACCCCTTTGTGTCCTCAGGGAGACGCAACGTGTGACTCACTCTCTGCCCGTACAGGGGTTTTCAAAGTCAGATTTTTGGTTGACTGGGTTGACTGCTGAGCAGAGTTACCAAGACTGAGCAGATTTTTTTGAACTTTGGTGTTGGTACCGCTGTGCTTTCTTTAGCTTGTCCTGAAGATTGAAATGGATACACGACAAGTGTGTAAGCCCTGCTAGCCATGATAGCAGTGAGATAGATAGATTGATAGCTTATGTGCCAAGTTACCAACTCCTCTCAGCGTCATAAGAACCCTGGGAAGTTGGTAGCTGCTTTCCTCATTTTTACAGATGTGGAAGCCAAAGTGAAACTACATTAAGAAAAGTTTATATATAATTTAACCGAAGGCATACAGCCCATAAACAGATAGTAAATGCTGGCAGTTACACTATTTGGGGAAAAGAAAGGCTTTTGTTGAAAACTATTCTTGATACTTGTATGTCAGTGGGAAGATTGTGTTTCTGACCAAAAGCTCAGGATTACATAATTCATAAAAGTAGTAACATCCATTTACTAAATGCATACTGTGTACTAAATGCAGGGCAAATACTTCACTTGTATCACTTCATTTAATCTTCACAACAACCTTAAAGCAAAGTGATAGGTTTTTCCAGCACAGAGAGAAGCGGAATAAAATGCCTTTATTGTGGGCGCAGAGAGGACCACAGTAAGGAGCAGAAGAGAAACGAGGAACTTCTGATGGCCTGTCGTGGGGTCAAGGGCTAAATAGACCCAGGCTGGAAGCAGGGGTTAGGAGGTGGACTGCCTGACATCGCAGACCAGGATTGGGCGAGAGTATGGGAAAAGGAAACAGGATATTACAAAAAGGGAAGTAAGAAGTCGTAATTTGACTCAGAAGAAGGGTGGCGCTTAGCACTTGACCTCTAGTGGCCAGCACCATTTCGGCTTGGCGCCATACTGGCTCAGCACAGCACATGACCACCAGCGCCATATTGGCTGGACGCCACAGTGACGAGGCAGGAATTACACTGAGGCGAGAAATCCATCACTAAGAATCAGTAATTTTAGGTGACTTACCTGAGCCTTACTTGAGCCTAATAGAAAGTCACAAACAGGCTCTAAAAATCTCTGCTATTTAAAAAAACAAACAAGATAACAGCTGGCCCCCGTGGCTCATTGCCTGTAATATCAGCTGCTTGGGAGGCTGAGGCAGAAGGATTGCACATTCAAGGCCAGCCATACAATTTAGTAAAACTCTGTCTCAAAAAAGAAAAAGGAGGCTGGGGATTTAGCTCAGCAGCACAGCACCTTGCTTGGTAAGCACAAGGTCCTGAGTTTGATTCCCAGTACCAAAAACGGGGGGGCCTAGAGGTATAGTTTTGTAGTAGTGAGCCTCTAGGCTCAATTCCTAGTACTGCGTACCACAAAAAACAAACAGGGCAACAGCTTTTTACCTTTACAGGGGAATAAAAGTATGCTTAGAGTTAAGAGCTAGAAAGAAACAGCAGAAGTAACAAACTATAGTCCAAGCCCAGCCTGTTACCTGTTTTCATAAATGAAGTTTGGAACATAGCCATCCTTGTTAAGTTTATGCATTGTCCATCACGGCTTTCCTGATAGTGGAATCACTGAGGCTTTAAACTCTGCAAAGCCTGAAGTAGTTACTCTTCAGCCCTTTACTAGAAAAGACTGCTGACTCCTAATTTAGAGCAATCCCGTCCTGATTAGGAACTTGAGATGCAGAGAGCAGGGAGCTTCTGAGGCTTGTAGACACCAGTAGTAGCCTAGTTTATTTCTGCTGTAGCACGCTAGGGCTTTCATCAGCGCCGTGGTCAGTAAGTGTGCTAGCTGGTCGTTTCACAGAGACTTGAAAGTGCTGTGAAACGTGTATGACATTTGTGAGTGTTCGCCCTTGTTAAAGCAGACATGCTAGCTAGCATGATAGTAGACATTTATTCATCTCTCTGTCCTAGAATTTGCAGGGCTTTATGTTGTATATGACCCACACCTTAACATTCTGTAGCCCTCTTTGAATTTCCTCTAATAAACAGAGGCTTTAGGAATTGTGCCTTACTTGAACCCACAGTAGTGATTGTTTCTGACAGTTGGGAAGCTCTCGTGTATAGACAGTTTGAAAGCAGGGATCACACTGCTTGTGTCTGGTTTGCTCTACCTACCTTGCATGATTGTGAGGTTGTAAAGCCCTGAGGCACTGTTATCTAATCTAAGTCACAGTGACAGGCAGTGGTGAGAGGCTGTGTGGTGAGGGAAGAGGCGGCAATGATAGCTGCAAAGCCCTGGCTCAGGACAGGAGAAGCAAGGCTGGCAGTGTGAGAAATTCAGGAAGTGGAATCTCTGAGACTCAGTTGTAGTTGGGCAGCGTAGAAAGGAGACAGGAGATAAGGAAGGGTCCAGGCTCCCTAAGGGGCACTTTGTACTTTTCTCCCATGGCTTCGAGAGCCAGGTGGGCAGTGTCAGGCCCTGTGGCCGCTCCTGCACACGTGTGCTCCAGCTGTGGCAGGTTCCATCTCCGAGGACTGCCTGGCAGCCCTCCTCAGGCCCACGAGGTACTCTTTCCGCACCCATGAAACGCCCCTCCCGTAGAGACAGGCTCCCGGGCCCGGCGCAGGCCAGGTGTGCCCTGCTCCTCCTTATACCCGGTGCTGGAGCGTGAAGCCCGGGACAGGGTGCCCATCCGTGCCTGGTGGGCTGTGTTGAGCTGCTCACACTAAGGACCGCTGGTGTGGGAGGAGCCGGCGCTGGTAACGCTGGCGGTGGGCAGTTCTGAGCCTGGCTGGTAGCAGCCTGCCCTGCGTGGAGGAGGCTGGGGACGTCCAAGCTTGGGGCTGTTGATGCTGAGGAGCTGCATGTTGCCAGTGTGTGACCTCTACACAGACTGAGCCGGAACCCATAGCCAACTTGGGACATCCTAGAAGCACGCACAGACAGTCCCTTCGGAGGGCCTGAAGAAGAAGGCAGAGGACAGGGATGGTGGCCAGCAGACTTGAGGATTAGCTGTTTGTGACTTTGTCTTACATGTGGCTACGACGTTACAGGATGGGATCTTAGAGTCTGTGTGCGCCAACACCTTCAGTAGTTTCTGAGCACCCAGGCTAGTTCAGATTCTCTCAGGTATCCTGAGTATCTCTAACATTACCTTGATCACGTTGTTACGTGCTGTGTCCCATCTACATGATTCAAGATTCTGAACAGCATAGTTTTAACTTTTTGCAGCACTGAAGAATGAAGCCACAGCCTTTACAGTGAACTATATCCTCAGTTTTTTTTTTTTTTTTTTTTTTTTTTTTCCAGTTTTTGAGCTAGGTCTTGATTTTGAGAGCCTCCTGCCTCAGCTGTCCGTAGTGCTGGGATGATAGGCATGTGCCACTATGCCTAGCTTAGCCTTGAGATACTTTAAAAAAAAAATTACTTTAGTGTGTACATTTTTTCAAAAGAAAAAGATGAGATGGATGGGGTAAGGCATTCCTAGAATTTCTTCACCGTAGAGCCTCTCTGGAAGATTGTTGTCTTCTGTCTAGTGAGCTGGCAGTCCGCCTGCAGCACCACTGGTGAGCTGTTACTAAGCATGCCCTGTCTTCTGAGTGATTTTCTCCCCAGTCACAGCACTATCTGCTGCTGTTGCAGCCAGCCCTCACCCGCAGGAGTGAATCATGTAGATGGGACATAGCACATGATAACAACATGATCAAGGTAATGTTAGAGATACTCAGGATACCTGAGAGAATCTTGCTCACACGCGTTCTGCGTGGGCCTGCGAGCGTGTCACAGGATGCACTTTGTCATGGTGTCCACCTTTCTCAAGTTCCATAAGGCGGTGCTCCTTGTACTTCTGCTATTGAGAGGCCAGTTCATGGGCCAATACTTTCATAAGAGATGCCAGAGATGGAATTTTTAAAAAGACATGTAGTACAGACCACCTCTTGACTACAAAATCAGTCTTTCAAGTGTTACTTTGCTAGAAAGATTTTTGGTTTTTGTTTTTGTAAGAAAGACAGGGTTTTGCTATGCAGTTCTGGCTGGCCTTGAACTCCTTTGTAGCTCGGGCTGGCCTTGAACTCTCAGCAGTCCTCCTGCCTCAGCCTCCTTAGTGCTGGGATTACAGGTGTGTGCCACCATGCCTGGCCTAGAAAGATTTCTTTAGGACTCCCACTTTTTTTACTGACTTCATTGAAGACCTATAAAAATGGTTTGTAGATGAGACCCTGTTTTGAAAGCAGTGCTGTGAAGCCCTTGTTTTTTGTGTTTCAGGTTCATTTTTAAAAGCTTGAAACATTCAGTACAGTGGACCCTTTGTTTATGAGCTGAATTTGTTCACGAGGGCTGGTTGTAACTCAAGTTGGTTGTAAGTCAAGACTGTTTTTCCCATAAGAAATAATGGAAATACCCATAATATGTTCCAAACCTCCCAAAGCACCGCTTAACTAACTTTTTCATAATAAAAAAGCAGTGTATAGTGTGCATAATTTACCAGAAACACCAGTAATTGTCCTAGTGTATTCACCAGAAATGTGCCTACTTTATCAGAAACAACAATTGCATGCTGTACTCACCATTCAAGTAGGCATCTCTGGCCTGCAGGAAGGGAGTATATAATAGAAGGTGGTTATTGTTTGGCAGGAGAGTCCCTTTGACAAGACATCAGGAGTCTGGCTTCCAGGAGTCCTTTCTCTCCTTGGGAGAGTCTGTGGCCCAGCAGGTTCAGCTTGTGGCCCGTAAGGTCTCAACCTTTTCAGAACCAAAGCCATTCTAAGGTTGTCGGTTTCTTTCTTTAATAGTGTTCTGTATATGACATGATACTGTCATTAAGCAAGTGAAGGCACCGACTGCCTTTTCTCCGTCTGGGTGGTTCTTTTCTGCAGATGTGTGCAGTTCTGTCCACTTTTCAGGGTTTCCTTTATTTCTGAAGGAGAATTTTGCTGCACTGATCGTGGATACTCGCCCTCCTCTTCAACAAGCTCCTCGGCTGCCGCCCTGTTGCTCAGCCAGAAGTTGCTGAAGTTCCTCTGCAGACAGTTCCCCTGAGTGTTCCTTCAGAGTTTCTCTCCTGTATAATTTTAGGCCACACTTTGTTCCAGGCAGATCTCAGTGTCCTTAGGGAGACACTGGCCCAGGATTTCTCAGTTATCCACATAGGAAAGGATGTTGTAATGTTCCTTCCGGAACTCTAAGGATTAAATCTGTATCTGAGACCATCAGGAAGCACTTTAGGAATAATCCCTTGGTGTATAGCTTCTTATAGTTAGGTATAACCTCTGGTCCATAGGCTGCAGTGGAGGAGTTGTGTTAGGTGGGAGGAAGGTGACTAAGAGCCATGGGAATTCTTCAGCCAGTTTTTTTCCCAAATCTCATGGGTGAGCAGGAGCATTGTTCGTGATGAAGAGAGGCTTGAGTGGTATTGTAGTCAGGGTTTATAAGGGAAAAGATTTAATGCAGGACAGATAATTTATAGGATTATTTTATAATATTTGCCCAAAGAGTAAAATGCAAAAGAGTGTGGGAGGTCTGTCCACACACTAGAGACCCAAAGAATCCAACTGAGGGCCTGGATCCCACAATGATGTCCTGCACAAGTCCAGCTGAACACCTAGATCCCATGGCAGTGTCCTCCCCAAGTCCAACTGGAGGCCTAGAGCCCACGACAGTATCTCATGCAGGTCTGCATCAAGGATCTACACTGGGCAGTCCCGAAGGACAGTGGTGGAAACTAGAAAATCACCACCAGCAGGATGAAGAATCTGTCCCAGCAGGCTGAGGGATCTGCACGGGAGCTGGGAAGCCACGTTCAAGTTAAAGACAAGAGCTCCACTGAGAAGAACTGCAGCCATCCTCAGTAACAGGATCCAAGCTTCTCCAGCGTGAGAACAGTTGAGTTTGTATCAGGAAAACCAGCACGACAACCTTCTCCAGGAGACTCAACCACACACCATGTTCCCCTCTAGTTCTTCTTTTTGTGCTGTTGGCAACAAACCTCAGGCGGACCTTCTACATCTAGCACCATGCTGATTCAATTCATTTGGGTGTTACAAGTTGACCATTAGTTAATCCACCACAAGTGATTAACCTTTGTCCTCTAGGTATTTCTTAACAGTAGGACAGAAAGCTTCCCTGGTCCACTCAAGAAAAAGTACTCTTGTTACCCAGGCTTTTGTACTAGATCTCCACATAACCCTTAGCCTATTCTGAACACTCTAGCGGTCTCAGAGAGATAAACCAAGAAAGGCTTTAATTTGAGGTCACCACTCGCATTGGCACATATCAATAAGGTTAACCTATCCTTCATAGGCTTGTGGCCTGGCATTTGTTTCCCTTCCAGGGTAATCTGTGTTCTCTTGGACATTTTCTTCCAGAAAAGGCCAGTTTCATCACAGTTGAAAACTTGATGAAAGCAAAAGCCATTTCTCTATGTCACTGTTTTGAAGTGGTATATATATATAATTTTTAGCAGTCCTTTTGTGAGCACTGCCTGCTTAACCATGCCTAGTTATAGCTAAGAACCCCAGTTCTCACTTTAAAATTGTGAAACCAGCCCCTTACTGGCATGAAATGTTTCACCATTATCACTCACTGATGGATTATCCTTTACAAGCTCTGCATTTGTAGCCCTTGCTTTTTCCAAATTAGACTTCGATAGGCTGTAACCTGCCATCCGTCTTTTGTTTATCCACACTAATAATAGCCTTTCTACCTCATCTAACACCGTTGATTGTGACTTACTAATTTGAGTTAAACTTTTAGCAACACTAGCTTCCTAAAGGAAGCTCTTTTCTCTGTAAGATTGTCGAGATGGTGGAGTTTGACATGTTGTACATATTAGCAAGATGGATGACACAAATGCTACTCTCATATTTCTCCACAATTTTCTTTTTTTCAATTGTGATCACTTTCTTTACCTTCCCTTCCTTCCCTAGCTTCTTTTCTAGCTTTGTTGGGGCCGTTTTGATAGCAGTACTTGTGGCAGTTATATAAAGCACTGACTGAAGTCACACCCACAAACACCTGCCTCCGGGCTCAGATGATCCTTGTATACCCTTACATACGCTGTTCTGGCATTGCCAGTCTGTTCACAACTGCACAAGCAGCGGGCGTTTGGGTTGTAACTCGAGACTTTGGTTGTAAGTTAAAGCTAAACTTTTGGTCATAATCCGGGTTGTTTGTATGTGAGGCTGTTCCTAACTATTGAGGGCCCACTGTACAGTGTGGGATGACTGAATGACTATAAAACAAAAGTATTTTCTCAACAGTGACAGGATTTCTATTTTTAATTGTTTCTTGAAATGTGGTTATAAACCATATGATTAATATGTAACCTTAGTATATGTTTTGAATGTGTACAAACTTAGAATTTGGTGTATATGTGTATGTTGTGAAAGTAGAAACTTTTCAGATTCCTAGAAGACTAATTCTTTTGTAGCCATATGTATTGTTCAGCTTTCTGTCACTGCAGCAGGTTATAAAGAGGAATCCGATTTTAAAGAGGAAAGGTCATCTGGGCTCATGGTCTTTCATACTGTATTCTGTGGTTAGTTGGCTTGGTGGCTTTGGGCCTATGGTGAAGCCACGCATCATGGGGAGAGCATGACAGAACAAATGGCTTACCTCACGGTCAGGAAGCATACAAGGAAAAAAAACTGAGAACAGCAAGAAAGGGAGGGGCCAGGTTCCCCATATCTCCTTCAAGAGCATGCCCCCATCACCTCAAGACCCCTGCCCTCAAAGGTTCTGCCACTTTCCAGTCTCATCCCCTTGGGCCCATGCCTTTAACACAGGAGCCTTCAGGGGAGTCAAGATCTGGGCTCTAAATAAATACATGAAAAAATGTTCAATATCACTGGTCCCTGACACTCACATTACTGCTGGCACTTCATCTCCTGTGAGGTCAGTGGCAGTGTCAGATTCTCAAAGGAGCATAAACCCTACTGAACTAACTGTGCATGTGAGGAGTCTGCATTGAGTACTGCTGAAAATCTACTCCCTGGTGATAGAGGTGGAGCTGGGGCTGTGATACTACCACTGGGAGTAGCTACTAGCACAGACGAAAATTAGCAGAGAGGTCTGACTGCACAGAGAACATAATGGACCAGGTTTTGCAGACTCATCAAAACCCTCTGTATGAGTGGCAGTTAACTAAGCTGCATTTGGTGGCGGGTTTTATAGTGCATGTGAGTGATGTAGTTGACTTGTACAAGTGCATCTGGTGGCAGGCTTTAACATGTTCCTGCTGGCTTGAACCAGTGGTGGTTCATGCATGACTCATGCCACTCAGTGGGACAGTGGTAGTGACTAATTCAATTTCTCTGATATGTAATCAAAGACTAATAGGTCCATAGCTATGGTGTTGGTTGGCAATAAAAATGTATCCTCATGCACATCCTCCTGAGAAGTTAATCACACAAGCACAAACATTGTTGCTTTGCCAACATGGACAAACTCATAAATGTGGATTTTGTGCCCCAGTGACTCATTAATCCTCTCTGATAACTGTACCTCAGTATCCTGAGTTGAGCTCTTCATTTCCAAATTTTTGTGTTTGGTTCTTTTTCAAAATCTGTATCTCTGTTTGGTTTCTTATTCCTAATGGTATTGTCTTCCTAATTTATATAGTTATCTATATTCTCTTGAATCTTAAATTCCCTGATAACCACCCTGCCCCTATTGTCTCCCTTTTGTCTAATAGTAAATACTGTTCTATTTTTTATGACATCTTTTTTAGATGCCACAAATTAGGGAGAACATGTGATATTTGTCTGAATCTGGTTTAATTTTCCTTAAAAAATGACAAAACCAACTCTTCTGTACAGCTGTATAATATTCTTTTGTGTGTACTAGTACATTTTCTTTATCCCTTTCACCTGTTGATAACACACCTAGCTGGCTCCATGTGTTGGCTGTTGTGAATTGTGCAGCAGTAAACATGGGTATGCATATTTCATATAGAATGCTGATTTGAGTCCCTTTGGGTATATGCCAGGCAGTGTTAGTTTTTTGAGGAGCCTCCACACTGATTTCAGTAGTGGTTGCACTAAATTATATTCCCATTGTCAATATGAAGGGTTTCTTTTTCCTGGCATCCTCACTGGTGTTGTTTCTAATGTTCTTTATGATAGCCATTCTGACTGGAGTAATTTGGAATTTTAATGCAGTTTTTGACTTGTATTTCCCTAAAGGAAATGGTCATTTGTGCTTCTTTTGAGAAGTGTCTGTTCAATTCATTCGCCCATTCATGGATTGGGCTATTTGATTTTTTGGTGTTGAATTTTTAAAGTTTTTTTCTGTATTCTAAATATAAATCCTCCAGTGAAAGAGTACCTGGCAAAGATTTTCTCCCATTTCATAGCCTGCATTTTCTTCTCTGTTACTGTTGCTGTAGAGAGACTTTTTAATTTAATGCAATCCCATTTGTTGATGTTTGTTATGATTCTCTGTGCTATTGGAGTTCTAGTCAGGAACTATGCCTGTGTGTATGGCTTTGAACATTTCTTGTATGTTTTCTACTAGTGGTTTAAAAGTTTCAGATCTTACTATGTCTTTGATCGATTTTGAATTGATTTTTTTTAATATGATGAGAGGTAGGGATCCAGTTTCACTCTTCTACATATAGGTATCCAGTTTTTCCAGCACCATGTATTAGTAAAACTGTCTTTCTTCCAATATATATATATATATATTTTTTTTTTTGCAGTACCAGAGATTGAACTCAGGACCTTGCAGTTGCCAGGCAGGCGCTTGTGCCACTGAGCTATATCCCCAGCCCTCCAATATGTTTTGGGACCCTTTATTAAGAATGAGAAGATTCTAGTTGCATAGTTTGGTTTGCTTCTGTACACCATGTTCTGTTTCACTGGGTGGGTGTGTGTGTGTGTGTGTGTGTGTGTGTGTGTGTGTGTGTTGGGAGTATTTTGCAAGTACCATGCTGTTTTTCTTACTGTGGCTTTGTGATATACTTATAATTGGGTATTATGAATCCTTCAGTCTTGCTGTTTTTGCTTAGGATTGCTTCAGCTGTTTTAGTTTTTTTTTTTTTTTCAGTTTCTGCATGAGTTTTGGGATTGTTTTCCTAGTTCTGTGAAGAAGATTATTAGAATTTTAGTGGAGACTGCAATAAGTCTGTGGATTGCTTTTGGTAATATAACCATTTTAACAATTAAGTCTGATCTTTGTCTTTTCATTCCTTTTGTTGGATTAGTTTTGGTTTATTCTTGTTTTTCTAGAGATACATTATTAGGTTATTCACTGGAGAGCTCCATAATTTTTTTTTTTGTGCCAGAAATTGAACTCTGGACCTTGCACTTGCCAGGCACTTGTGCCACTGAACTATGATGTTTGAACTATATGTTCCCTGGCTATGATGTTTTGATGTAGGCACTCAGCAATAAACTTTCTTCTTCGCACAGCCTTTGTTGTATCCCAAAGATTCTGGCATGTCATGTCCTATTTTCATTTGATTCTAGCAAGTTTTTAATATTCCCCTTGATTTCTTCCATGATCAGCTGAATTGCTTAATTTCCTTGTGTTGGTTGAGTTTCAGTGTTTCCTGTTGCTGTTGATTTTATGGTTTCATTATGATCTGATGTAGGCATTATTTCAAACTTCGTATTTTGTTGATTTGCTTAGTTGCCTAAAATATGTTTTAGAAAACATTCTATGAGCTGCTGAATGAATGTGCATTGTCAGGTGGCGTGTTCTATATATACTTTTGTTAAGTCCAATTGATTGGTGGTGTAGTTTAACATTGGTGCTTTCTTGTTAATGTTTTTTCAAGATACCCTCTCTGTTGGTGAGAGTAGAGTATTGAGTTCTCCTGTTATTGTATCGGGACCTATGTTGAGTAGTATCTGTTTTATGAAATGGATGCATCTATGTTTGCTGCATAGTTAAAATTGTTACATCTTCTTGCTGTAACTTTAGCAATATGTAGAAGGCTTCTTTGTCTTACCTAATTTTGTCTTAATGTCTGGTTTGTTTGATATACCTACTCCTGCTTGCTTTCAGATTTCATTTGCATAGAATGTTGTTTTCCATCCTGTTACTTTCAGTGTGTATGTCTTTGCTAGTGCAGTACATTTCTTGTAGGCAGCCAATACTTGGGTCTTGTTTTTAATCAGTTCTGTGTGTGTGTGTGTGTGTGTGTGTGTGTGTGTTGTGTCTTTTAATTGGAGGATGAAGATCATTTACAGTGAGTTATGAAAAGGTGCTGACTCCTATCTTTTTTATTTTTCTAATACGTGATTCTTTCCTAATTCTCTTATCTACTCTTCCTCTTCTATGTGCGAGATTCCTCTGTATATTTTCTGCAGTGCTACCTTAGTAGTTATAATAATTTGTCCTAAAAGGTCTTCATTTCTTTTTGGACTATTGAATGACAGTTGGCTGTATGTGGCAGTGTAGGTTGGGAGTTATTTTAGGGCTTGAAATAATCACTCTGTGCCCTCCTGGCCTTTTGGGTTTCTGCAGAGCAGTCTGCAGTCTTCTGATGGCACTGCTTCTATACAGATACTGTGTTTCTAAAACTTGCAGTGTTCTTGTTCTGTATATCTGACATTTTAACCACAATGTAACATTGGTGACTCTTTCCTGGTCCTGCCTATTGGGATTCTAAAGGCCTCCTGTACCTGGAAGTCCATTATCTTTCTTAAGATTTGGGAAGTTTTCTGGGATTGTTTCACTAAGGAGTTTCTGTACCATTAGTATGGACTTCAGCACTCTTTTCTATACCAAAAATTTCTAAGGTTGGTCTTTTAACTGTATGCCATAGTTCTTCATTGTTTTGTTCATAAGTTCTTATTTTTTCTCTTTATTAGTGTCGACGTGTGATAATTTGTCAACCTTATCTTCAAGTCCTAAATTCTCTGTTCTGCCTGACCTTATCTTTTGGTGCAGCTTTCCATTGAGTCTTTTTATTTGATTTATTGTGCTTTTCATTTGCAAGGGTTCTGTTTGGTTCTTTTTCAGAATCTTTCTTTGTTGAATTGCCCCTTCATATCCATTCATATATTTGTTTGTACCTTCTTTAAAGTCATTAATCATTTTTAAAATCAGCCTTTGGAACTCTTTGACATTGCATCCGCTTTGATATCTTTGTATTTGGCTACTGATGAGTTACGGACTTTTGGGGGAGTTATATTCCTCTGTTTTTTCATACTTCTTGTGTTTTTGTACTGAGGTTTGTACATCTGTTGGGATAAATATCTTTTCCACTTTCATGTGAGGGTCTTCTTGATGTCTAGCCTTTTGAGGGCTTCAGCACTAGCACCTCTGAGGAGAAAACAAGAGCAGAAAAAGGAGTTTCCTGACACAAGACAAAGGAGTGGCTCAATCTCAAGGAGTAGCCCCGCCCCAAAGGGTCTGATGTTCGGTAGCCCACTGCAAGATCTAGCTGTGCTAAGGTGGCTGTCTTCTCCAAGGCAACCCGTGGATGAGAGGAGTTACTTTTGGAGTAAAACCCCACGTGGATTCGCAGCTTCCACTAGCATGGGATTTTCCCGGTGCTACGCTGGAAGTTCATTGTTTGCCATCTTGGGCTTACCTTGTGCTCATGGGTGGGATCTTCCTCGCCCTCGCCCCAGATGTCGGAGTTGGCAGTCCAGAGTGCCTTGTTCTTTTTCTGTATTGTCTTCTGTGTTTCTGTGAGTCTTAGCTTTCCTTTGGCTCTTTATTGATTCTCGGAGTGGTTCTTTTCCTCGCTGAGTAGCTGTTTTCCGGCTGTCTCAGCCCCGGTTCTCGGAGCGGCTGTGATTGAGTGCTGCCGCCTCGTCTGTTGTTCTCTCTCCGCTCTTCTAAATTGCTTTCCAGGCCCTTGGCTCTTGCCAGTTTCTTTGGGATCTGTTGCTAGTTACTGTACTTGTTCGGAGCTGTCACATCACCTTGTTTATTCATGTTTCTGGTGCCCCTGTGTGAGGATGTGCATATCTGGGGGATGAGCTAGTACAGTTGTGGGTGGCCCCCCCCAGCGCCTTTCTCTGGAAGATGTGTCTGGGACCTGGCTTTGCTGTGGTGCTGTCTCCTGTGCTGCTTTTGTTGTGGCTGCTGAGACCTGTGGGGTGCTCCAGCAGCTCTGGCGGGTGGGCTACGGTGTGGCCATTCCTGTGGTAGGAGTGCTGGCCCCGCTGGGTGGTGGGTTCTCCCAGGTACCACTGATGCTGGCGCCACTGAGGAGCCTGAAGTACTTGCCCCAGGTCAGTCACGTAGCAGGCCCAGGCTGTGTGGGGAGGGGCACGGGTGGAGACTTCCGACCGCAGTGCTCTGGCCAGACAGCGGTGGTGAAGCTTGGCGGTGGGGCCACAGTGGCGGGAGCATGGGCTGCAGCACCCCTCTGTGCTGGCCGCGGTGCCTGTGAGAGTGGGGCGCTCCTGCTGCTGGGCAGAGGTGCTTGGCTGTGTGGTCTGGAGGTCCTGTGGTGGCTGCAGCCAGGCTTGAATCCCCTACTCCTCAGCTGAAGTGGGTGTCTGCGGGCAGGGGCCAGCCAGAGGCACAGAGCTGGGGAGGCCCCCTTCACGGTCAGCAGCAGGAACCTGTTTCCTCCCTACTCCCTCCATAACAGGGCCTGAGCATCGTTAAGACGCGGTGGTGGGAACCGTATTCAGCTTGGCACTGCCGTGAGCCCATGCACAGCAGGCCATCGCCTTGCTTCAGAGGGCAGCAGCTTGCTGACTCCTGGACCTCAAGGGCCACGCCGTGTTCCCTCTGTGCTGTGGCACCCTGTCTTACAGCGTGGGCACCCAGTGGGGCGGGGGCTGCACTGCGTCAGGGTGGGTTTACTCTGGCTGTGGAGGGCAAAGTCTTTGTGGCCCAGAGGTGGAAATTTGCAGGCTTTCTGACCCCTGGAGCAGCCTAAACTCAACTCCCACATGGCTCGTTTCTCGCATGACTCCTGGCTGTGTGCCCTGGGTGTGTACAGGGAGTAGATGAGATCCTTTTCCAAAGCAAGGCAGCTGTGCAGGTCTTGTGTTCCTTATCTAAGGAGCTGTGAGCCTCTGAGGAGTGTGATATTCTCCAGTGGCCTGTGAGGACCACGATGCAGTCCTGTGGCTTGTGAGAACCGCAGTGGTCACCCGGGGCCTGTGAGGCCTGTGACCCCCTCTAGTAGCTGCACTGCCAGCTGTGTCTGCACTGACAGGTGCTCTGGGCCCCCTGCACCCTCACCTGCAGAGAGAGGCCCCTTCCCATAGCACCAGCGGGCAGGAGTGGAGTATTTTTTTCCCCTTTCTGAGCTGGTGCCTGAGTCTCAGGCCCCACAGGTATAGAATACTGAAAATCCCTGATTCTAGACAATGGCCAGTGTTTTTTGCTAGCTGAAACCATCGTGCTAGATATTTATCATGCTGATCTTTCTTAGAAAACAGCGCTTGGTTTTGTTTTCTCTTGCAGTTTTACTGGTTCTTGCTCTGTATCTCTATGTGCTCCCTCTGGGTTTGTTTTACTTTTTCCCCCTTGTTGCTTAAAGTAAAAGCCTAGATTATTAAGACTTTTTTCTTTGCGAAAGTGAGCATTTACTTTTCTAGACTTCCTCTAAAACACTACCTTACCTGTATCCCACAAATTTAGACAAGTTTTGTTTTTCTTTTGTCCAGTTAAGAATGTTTTCTGGACTGGGGTCTACTCAGTGGTAAGGGGCTTGCCTAGCATGCTCGAGCCTCTGGGTTTGATCCCCAGCACCCACTCCCACACCCATGTTGTTTACTTTCTCATCAGATTTCCTCTTTGCTCCATGGTTTTCTTAAAAGGGTATTTGATTTTGAAGCATTTGGAGTTCTGTTTGGTTTTTGTTTTTCAGGAGGGTCTGGCCTTGTTGCCCAGGCTATCCTTGAATTCCATTTCCTCTCCTTGATTTCCTGAGTAATTAACATGATGGTGAACCTTCTAGAGCTTTCGCTGATGCGAACAACCCTCTGCATCACGTCTGCCACAGGTCCCACCACTGCCTGCTGTATAAGTACCATGCGCGAACCAATGGCGCCACTGGGGCTCCGACCACCGCTGACTGCTGGTGTTGTGGAGTAGTTCCTTTAGAAACGGTTCACCAGTTAAACTCTTTCCAGGTCCTTCTTACCTCAAACTAGGAGTTGGATGAGAGAAGCCACGAACTGTGCCAAAAGTTTATTTGAAAAATAAGGGGTGAAGGGCCGAGGGAAAAATTGGCTGCGCAGAATGAACTTGGGCCAAACGAGAGAGGAGGACAGAAAGCAAAAATAAGGACAGAAAACAAAAGTAACCGTGCGCGCTGTGCGGGGGACACAGGCAGGCCACTGGGAGGGGTTACAGCAGCGGCTCCTCCTGGCGTCTGTGCCTCACGCGCTCTGCGTCTCCCGGGAGCCCACGAGGGGTTCTTCGTCGGAGGCCCTGGTGGTTATGTGGCGCAGTCCTGGGGTTTTGTAACTGACAGGCTGCTGCACTTGGCTCTTACCTTTTATTACTTCTGGTTTAATTGATATTTGGTTCAGGACCATACTTTGTATTATATAATGTCTTCTAATTTATCAAGTGTTGATGGGTTTAGGATATGCTTTTTCTGCTCTGTGCTATGCGCGCTAGAAAGATTGTGTTTCCTGCTGTTGCCAGGCCGAAGTGTTCTGTAACTTCCTCCTTGGTTTGTTGTGCCCTGTTTTTTTATATCATTGCTAATTCTCTGTCAACTACTTTTATAACCAAAAAGGAATGTTGAAATCTCCTCATTGTAATTGTGGAATGGTCTGTCTTTTAGCATTGTCATGTTTTGTTTTGTGTCTTTTGCACTTTTGATATCATGTGTATTAGTGCATAGAACTTTATCTTTTCGATAAATTGACCCTTTTATTATGTGCAGTATTTTTAACTTTGGTGGTTTTTTTCCCCTGGTGCTGGTGAGCACACATAGGGCCTCAGGCATGCAAGGCATTTGCTCCATGACTGAGCTGTACTCCCAACTCTTTAGTGTCTTTTTAAAAAATTGTAGTAAAAGTCACAAAAATTTTGCCATCTTAACTCTTTTGGGGGTGCTGAGGATATGACCCAGGGCTTTATGTATGCTAAGTACATGCTATACTACTGCGCCACACGCAGGTGTGCACATGTCCACGTCTTAACCATGTCCAGGGGTCCAGTACAGTCAGGTTAAGATTGCTGGCGCATTTCTGTTTTGCAGATTGAAACTGTACCCACTGAACAACAGCCCCTCCGTCCCTCATCACCAGCCTGCAGCAAACACCATCTTACTTTTTTTTTTTTAATTAAGTTTACTGGAACATTTTAAATACACATAATGATTACAATTCATAGGGAATTTGTACCTGTACATGCTATACCTTGGTTCTGTTTTTCCTCATTCCCCTCTCTTCCCTTCAATCCTCGTTCTCCTTCTTATTAATGGAAGCTTTGTTTCCGTTTTTCCTCTTCTCGCTGTTTTCTTTTCCCTCCCTTCCTTTTCCCCCTCCCTAGTTCCCCTTCCCATTTAAACATTTTCTTCCTATTTCACAATCTATTATACATTTTGATCCTTACTTACACTTTTGGTTTCTCACACCAGAGAAACAATGCAGTATTTATATATACATGTCTGATTTATTTCACTTAAGACTTACGTTCTCAAGGTGTGTCCATTTACCTGGAGATGTTACAAGTTTATCCTTTTTTGTGACTGAGTTAGTTTTCCACTGCATTAAAAAAACACATCTTTATCAGTTTGTTGGTTGAGACCATCTTATTTTATGAGTTTGAGTATTTTAGATCACTCATAGAAGTGGAATCAAGCAGACTGTCTCTGTCTGACTTGATTCACTTTGTATCATGTCCTCAGTGTTTGTTCATGTTGTAGCATGACAGGACTTCCTTCTTTAGGTGGGTGAATAACACTCCCTGTAGGTAAACCACATGGTCTTCGCTCATCATTGGTGGACGTTCACGCTGCTCCCACCTCTTGTGTGTTGTGGATAATGTTATGTTGAATGTGGATATGCAAATCGTGTCTTTGAGGGTTTATTTTTAATTCTTTTGGACAACCCAGAAGTGGATATCTGGATCTTATTGTAACTCTGTTGTAAATCTTTAAAGACTACCATACAGTTTCCATTTCAGGTACACTATTTTACATTCTCATTGGCAGTATGAAGGGTTTCCAAGTATTCCCACCCTCGAGTGTGCACACTGTCGCCCTCCCTCCCTCCTTCCTTCCTTTCTAGTATGTGGTGATACCGTGGTTTTGATCTGCCTCTCCTTCAGGATTAGTGACACTGACCGTATTCCATGTACTTGTTGGCCATTTGTGTATCCTCTTTAGAGAAATGTGTCTGTTCAAGTTCTCTGCCCCTGTTTTAGTCAAGTTGCTTTTTATTGCTGATGTGTAAGATTTTTTTTTCTGTGTTGGGAGTCAAAGCCAAGGCCCTTGCACGTGAGAGTCAAGTGCTCTGCCACCAAGCTATACCCCATCCCCAAGGTGTAGGAATTCTTCACATACCTGGGTATTAGTCCTTCGTCATATCTATGATTTGCAAGTATTATTTTCGCCTTTTTACCTTGTTCTTTCCTTTGGTGTGAAGTTTTGCAGTTTGATGCACCCCTATTTGTCTATTTTTACTTCTGTTGCTTGTGTTTTTTATGTTTACACTCAAAACAACATTGTCAAATCCAGGGTTGTGAAGCTTTTTGGCCCTGTTTTCTTCTAGTAGTTTTATGGTTTCACTGTGCAAGTGTATAGTTTTCAGTGTAGTGTATGGTTTTGTAGTTTTCAGTGTGCAAAGTTAAATTCATTTGAGTTAATATTCGTAAACATTGTAAAGTAAGGGTCCAAGTTCATTCTTTTGCATATGATATCCAGCTTTTATTTAGTGTCTTTTTATCAGTGGTAAACCCTTTGCTCTGAAGTCTGTGTTGGTTGATAATGCAGCCACTTCGTTATTTTTGTTTTGCTGGATTACTGTTGGCGTGGTATATGCCTTTTCTATTTCGTGTAATCTGTTTGTGTCTTTATACTTAAAATGAGTTATTCATTTGTGCACCACTAGTTGGATTTTACTTTTTCTCACCCATCTTGACAGTATTGATTTTAAACAAAGTATTTAAGATAATTGTAGATCCACTTGCAATAATAGATCTGTGTAAGTAACAGTAGATGCCTATATAGCGGTCTCTCAGTTTCCCATAGTAACACCTGGTGTAGCTGTAGTATGAGGAGATTTATGTCAGTAATTCTACCTCATGCGGATTTTACCTGTTCACTGATCTGTGACTCTGTTGTCACGTGTGTAGATTTGTGTGACTGCTATCACAGCTTAGACGCAGTACGTTTCTGTCAGACAGTGCTTATGCTGCCCATTTACAGCCATGGCTGTGCCTCTCTTCAGCATTATGTACCCAATCTCTGTATAGTTTTGTCATTACATATGGTAGACCCCCTCTTAGCCACAAGCGAGACATTTTGGGATCCCCCTAACTGCAGATTGTCCCTATGTAACCTTGGGCAAAGTTTAATTTATAAATTAGGCAGAGAAAGAGGTTAACAATAGGTAATAGTAAAATAGAAATTATAACATCTGTAATAAAGTGAATGTGAACCAGGTGTGGTGGTGCACACCTGTAATCCCAGCACTCAGGAAGCTGAGGCAGGAAGATCATTGCAAGCTTGAGGCCACCCTGGGCTACACAGTGAGCTGAAGGCCAGCCTGAACTGCACAGCAAGACCCTGTCTCAAAAAGACAAAAAAAAAAGTGAATGTTCTTTCTCTAAATACCTTGTTATCTGTGCTTGTGCTTCTTGGGATGATGGGAGATAACACAGCACGTGGTGAGATAGACTGAGATGAATGACGTGGTCAGGATTACTAGGATACAGACACTGCAGTGCTACAGCAGCCAAGCTGATGACTGAGATGTCCGTTGCGAGTGACTGAGGGCTCAGGTCTGCGGAGGGGCTGTGCTAGGCACAGGCACGGTACAAGGCGTAGGCAGGCTGGAGCCGGTGCACATAATATGTTTATCATGTTACTCGAAGTGTGCAATTTAAAACTGAAAAAAATTATTTTCTGGGATTTTCATTTAATATTTTCAGTCCGAGATTGATTATAGGTCACTGAAACCACGGAAAAGTGATCCCACTAGTAAGAGAAGACGCATATAGATGAAATCCTGCAACACAGCCCTTCGCATTCAGCATCGTTTCTCTGACTCCCTCTAGACTGGTACATGTTTTAGTAACTGGTTTCTGTTGTGTTGCTGTTAGTAGTCTGAGTTTCTGCCTTTAATCGAAGGTGTTTAGTCCATTTATAGTTAACATGATTATTGGTAGAGTTGAGTTTAAATCAAGCATCTTGCTCAAGTCAGCACACTATGACTGAGGGACTAACTTATATCCCCCAAATGTTTCATTTTTAAAAAATAGTTTTACTGTAGTTGCTCAGTTACTGGTTTGTTTTTCTTTTCTTTTCTTCTTTTTTTTTTTTTTTTTACTGGGAATCAAACTCAGGACTTTATGCTTGCCAGGCAGGCACTTGTGCCTCTAAGCTATATCCCTGGCCATTTATTCTTGTTTATGATGACTTTTATGCTCTAGTGGCAGTGATTTTTTGGTTTGTTTGTTTGTTTTTGGTACTGCGAATCAAACTCAGAACCTTGCGCTTGCCAGGTGGGCTCTTGTCCCGCTGAGCTATATCCAGGCTTGAGTGGCAGTGTTGAATAGCTGTGATAGAGACCATACGGGCCACATAGCTAAGAGAGTTTACTCTGCTTCTTTACAGGAAAAAAGATTTTGATCCCTTGCTGTGCTGTTTTTTTTTTTCCTTCCTATTCTACTTGTTTGTTCTTTGTTGATTTTGAAGCAGAAATGTGAACTTAAAAGAGTTGCTATGGTGGCTGATGCCTAATACATTATCTGTATGCTTCCCCCAGTCAAGATTTTAGACCTGACAGAAGATGTCTGTTCGTCAGCCACTGTCACTGTAATGAAGTATTTGAGGTGATCAGCTTATGAGGGCGGACAGTTACTTTGGCTCCTGGCTCAGAGGTTTCAGCCCAGGGCAGCTTGGCCCCAGTGCCTCTGGGCCTGCAGAGCAGAGGGGCCAAGGAAGGGCCAGGGTCCCGCTGTCCGTCCTGGGTGCCTCCCCTTCTGATCTGCAGCCTCCCAGTGCTCCCCTTTGGAAGGCCCCTGCACCTCCCAGCAGTGTGTGGCCTGGCCACCCAGCCTTAATCCATGGGCCTTGGGGGCAGCGTGGGGACCAAGCTGTAGCAGTGTCTGCAGTCCATTTCTACTGTGTGCCGTAGCTCGTCGCACCTAGTGGCTTCCAGCAGCACACGTTTGTCCCCTCTGTTCCTGAGTCGGAAGCCTAGGCACAGCTCATGTGGGCTGCAGTGAAGGGTTAGCCGCCTGCCTTCTCACACAGCGGCTGAGCTCTCCAGCCCACGTCTGCCACAGAAACCTTAAGAAGCTATTAATAACTCCATGCTGTAATCTTATAGTGACTGTTTTGGCTCCTGTCAAAAGCTGGAAATTTTGAGATTAACAATGAGAAAAGCAAAGGGACTAAAGTTTACGTTTCTAAAACTGCATGATGTGTGCGCAGTTTTCTACTTGAAAAGCACCAGTATTTGCAAACATGGTTCAGAGCTTCCTAAGTACTTATAAATGCCCTGCTCTATTGCGCGTCTTTCTCAGGGTAGTCCTGTGAGAGGACAGGGGCTTCTGTTCACAGATGAAGAAAATGAGAGGGGGTAGAGCCTGCTAAAGAGATCAGACAGCTGAAGCACTGGAACAGCTGCTTTGCTCGGAATCTTCTGTTCCTGTCACCACAGTAGAATTGTAGCATAGGTTACTAATATGTGGGTATGTATCAGAAATGCTTTGATAATGACACAAGTTTGGTTTTATATACGAATACTAATAATTTTATGTAAACATGCAAATGAAATGAGGTCTTCATATTACAATGCCGCAGTTCCTGTACCTGGTTGTAGAAGATCACTGATTCTTAGAACACTCCTGTAAGTGGAATCTCCATTTCACAGCAGAGATACCTGAAATTTAGGCAGGTTCTTACTTGGCCAGGGCCACATGATTAGTAAGTGGTGGAACCATGCTCTGACTCTACAATCTAGCATAAACCTAACTGAATCGAAATAACCTTTGTGCTTTGCCTGTGCATCACTGAAAAAGTTTCTAAACTTAAACTTTCTAGTGTTCATAGCGACTCACCTTGAAGGCAGTGCATTCCATCTCAAAGCCCTGTGCTTTTTGAGTCAGGGTCACTCTTTTAAGTTGCACAGGCTGGCCTCAAACTCTAGGAGTCTTATGCCTCGCTCTCCAGAGTGCACGTACAGGGATGTACCAGCAACCACAGTGGCTGGGTCATGTGTTTTTGAACTGCTCTCAGATTGAATTTTAAAGAAATTCTTTTGCTGATATGAAGTAGTTGATGTAGTGAATTATGTGACGTAAATAGCATAAAATTAGTGCTTTTCTAATCATGGTTGATATGGTTATTTTACATTAATGGTATTGATAAAGTCTCATTACCAGTGGTAATTTTTTTTGGTTTGCCTTTATGTGTGCTTTGTGCTTTCAGTTTCCGCAAAGTGGACGGTGGCAGTTCAGCATCTTTTGAAAACTCTGAAGATTAGCGGCTACCACCCTGTCTCCTCACCTTCCAACAAAGAATAAATGTGGTGTTTGAGAAGAAAGCTCAATTAGAGGAGTTACAGATGGCTTCAGAATCGGTGACCGGGAAACCAGCTCGGAATCACCTCTCGAAGGGGAAGAGGCAGCAGCCGCAGCCAATAAAAAGCAGGTCTCCAGTGAGTGACTGCGACGAAGACTCCTTTATCTTTGAAGCAAATGAAGCCTGGAAAGATTTCCACAACTCTCTCCTTCGCTTTTACGAAAACGGGGAGCTCTGTGACGTCACACTAAAGGTGGGCCACCTTCTCACTCTCCTCGCCGCGAGGGTTTTGGTGAAACGCGGGTTTCTGTAGTCACACATGTCAACATTTTGGTGCTGTCTTTACTCCTTAAGGTTACAGTGAGTTTAATCTCAGTCATATTTTATTGAAAAGGACAAAAGGGAGGGTAAGTGAAAAAGTTTACCATGAGATAATGTGCTAATTTGATGTTGATATTCATTAGTTTTTAGTTCATTCAGTTTCTGAGAGTTGTGGAACCCTAAAGCAACAAACTGTTATAAATGAATGTTTACCATATAATCTTTCAACTTGTGAATTAAAAAATCTTGAATTTTACTTGATTAATTGTAAGGAATTTTTGGTTATAGCTATACTACTGTTTTGCTGAGCATCACTATTCTAATAGTTTGGCCTCTGCTTCATTGTTATCACCTGTTAAATGAGATTTTAAAAATCTGTGTGGATAATGAAATGCAGACATTCCTGAGTAATGACCTAGCTCCGTTCTGCAAGTAGGTCAATAAGTGAACTGGTTCCTAAATGAGGGATTGTATGTAGTGTGTATACTGCAATATTCAGAACAAAGAAACGGTCAGAGGAAACTCCAACCGGACGACTTTGCTTTTATTGCGTAACTCCTGCATGCAGTACTATAACGTATAACAACATAAAACTACATAGCTGTATTGTAAGTTACAAACAGCAAAAATTACAGTACTATATAAGCAAGTGTGGGCCGGGGATACAGCTCAGCCGCACAGTGCCTGCCTGGCAAGTACAAGGTCATGGGTTCAATTCCTGGTACCAAAAAAAAAAGTACTGTACTAAAAAGACATTGAGGCTCTATAAACAAGATTTACAGAACTATACAAAAGAAGACAAGTCCGAGTGGTGCGTTGTAAGTTTGAACAGCGCGCCTGGGTCATAAGTCCAAACAGTCATTAAACATGTGGGTCCTTAAACAAGGACTTGAATGAGAAGTCTCCAGTGAGCTTTGCCTGTGGTCTCCAGGATCCTGTTGCTTTGCTAAACAGCCTTAGTGACACTGGAAAGGTGATAGAGCGGCGGGCAGCCTGTGTTGGAGGGTTTCCCGCACTGAGGCGCGCTACATGGCGCTTGTTTCTGTTTGGTGATTCGTGTGCATCCGTGCATTATTCTCCACGCACAATTTGCCACTTTGGGGCCTTTTTGATTTTGCTCTCTGCTTCTGACGACGCAAGTTCTCAGAGCTCGCAGTGTCTTAGTGAAGAGTTGAGAGTATAATTGGAGAATCAGACCAGAAGACTTTCAATAAAAAGCTACAAATTGGAGACACAGGCTTTGAGTTTTAGGCCTGGAATGTCCAGGGATGTAGTGTTCTGCTGTGGGTAATACCTGCAGTCTCCTTCCTGAAATTCCTGGTATTCCTAAGTATTTCTAGGCCCCAAAGTATTCAGAGGAAAAGAATTATGTAATTCTACTAGTTCTGTATGAAATGTATCCAGGTATGTACACATCTTAGTGAACATTTAAGCTGTACTGTCCATGTGTGGTACATTGTTTTTAATGGCATTGTTCTAATTTTTAATCTTAGTATGAAATTTAGTAAATATACTGTCTTAGCAAAAACAATATAAAGTAGATTATTTGAATTTAAATTATTGGGTCAACATTACAATGATTGTATGGAAAATATTTAGATCATTGTTAATTTGACAATTTTAAATTTGGATTTCAGAATACTCTTAAAAAGTATATAAACTTTCTTCAGTGAAACATATGGATGTAGCTATTGTAGGGGAAGTTGAACAGTGTCAGCAATTGGTTGAAATGAAAAGCTTGAGAATGTGGCAGAGACTATAATATATTTGAAGCAGTAGCAGAAGTCATTTAGGAACAGGAAACACTCCATTAAGGAATGACCATTGTTTTTATTTCTTTTTTTTTTTTTGGCGGTACTGGGGATCGAACTCAGGACCCTGCGCTTGCTAGGCAGGCGCTTATTCCACTGAGCTATATCCCCAGCCCTGTTTTTATTTCTTGAACCATAAAATTAGGATATTGGTTAATTTTTTGTGAGGTATAAATGAGATCTTGTAAGTTAAGCCCTTAGGGCTGCTTGGCACATACTCCATAATATCAGCTATTGTGATAGTTATATAAGAGGGTAATTACTCCAAGAGTGGCCGGGATTACCTAGGTATACTCTCGTGCTGGAGAGTGGGAATATTTTACAGTTATATATCTAGTAGCAGCTCTAAAATTATATATAGAAAAGCTTTTGTTCTAAAGTTCTAAAGTTTTTATTGTTTGTGTACTGGAGCTTGAAGTCGTGTATGGTAAGCACACTCTACCACTGAGCTGTCCCCCACCCCAGGCAACAGTGGATTTAAGACACGAGGTTTTTGGGAGAGTGGGGAGGAGGGCTTGTCCCAGAAGGGTTTTGCATGGCGCTCATTGCTTGGGTTATGCATTAGGGGTCGGTGAAAAGGCATTCACAAGGGTGCTTTTCTCACGTGCTAGACACTTTGAGGAAATGTCACTCTCCTTATAAAGATGATGGTGAAATTTACTTGAAGAAGGTAGTGAGATGAGTAGGGGACACCACCCCTGTGCCACCTTGACATGCCCACTGAGTAGATCTCATTTATAGGTTTGGCTCCTTTTTGGGGGTAGGGAAAGTACCAGAAACTGAACTCAGGACCTCACGCTTGCCAGGCAGGCACTGCGCCACTAAACCCCCAGCCAGGATCCTTTTTTTGATAATATTTGTTTCTGTGACTTTTCAAAAGCAAATATTTGTAGGCCCTAATACATCTTCAAATGGTTTTAAATGGCATAATTATTTGCTGTCGAAACTTCCGCCTGATCAGATAGGGTAAGTGCTCTGAATGCTTGCAGGAAAACAAAACACACAAACTGCACTAGGAGAGTGCACTGCCTGCGAGGTTGAAAGAGGTTGAAATGAACAAATTACTCTGCCATAGTGGCGGACTTCTGGAGGAGCGGAGGTAGCCCTGGTCCGTCTGTGCTCCCGTAACGGGGACCCCTGGAGGAGCGGTGGCAGCCCTGGTCCGTCTGTGCTCCCGTAACGGGGACCCCTGGAGGAGCGGTGGCAGCCCTGGTCCGTCTGTGCTCCCGTAACGGGGACCCCTGGAGGAGCGGAGGCAGCCCTGGTCCGTCTGTGCTCCCGTAACGG
>PVLD010021742.1:0-30724 GCA_004027595.1 Dinomys branickii
GGGACTTTTCCACGTCTCGCCCCGGCAGCCTGGTCCGCCCTACCACATCTCCCCCGGCATCTCAGAGAAATACGCCCAGTTTAAACTTCCCAGCTGAGGTCCCGGTATTCACGCTCGCCAAGTCTGTCTCGAGCTGGTGGTGTTTATCAAAGAGGCTCGCTCCCTTGCTGCTCACCTGGTCGCCATCTTCCCCCAGATCGGCCCCAGGAAAATTTGTCTCCTCTTGCCACTTCGACAGGTGGCTGCCACCTGTTAAAAGGGGAGGGGTCACTCCACCACCATGGCCACTGCCCCTGACCAGGAGGCAAGCAGGGCAGGTGTGTTCTGTCCTCCCAGCCCTGCCCTGTGTGCTTCTCAGATGTGTGCTTGTGTCCAGACAGAGGCCACCGAGGCTGTGGTGTGACTGTGTCCCCACCTGAGAGCAGAACCAACAGAATGGCCAGCAGTAGCCACCACTGAAACCATCAGTGCCCCTGCCACAAGGCTGCTTTTCCACAAGAAAGTCACCTGGTTTGTCACTGTCACCAGCTGCCTGAAACTCATCCATCAATACTTATAGGATCTTTACTGCCTTCATCTCTAATAAAGTCCTGTGACCAATGCCAGACTTTGTTCTCACCAACTTTCCTGAGGACCTACTGTCTGCAATGAGGCATTAATTCCAGTGTTGCCAAGAACAGAAGTGGACTCTGTCCCTGAACAGGAAATATACTGCTGGAAAGATATGTAGTGCTCACAGACTCAGCCTGATGCCAAGGAATGGCTGGTGGTTTGTCACAGACGTGGTGTCTATTGGACCCATGTTTCTCTCAGTGCTCCCTGCAGACTGAGGGCTGGGTGCTGAGACACCCAGGCCTTCACCACCACATGCCTGTGCTGTCTACTCCAGGTGGCTACTGCACATCTGCTTCTTGGGCCTGCTGAATGGAAACTGGGTTCTATGGTGCTGCTTCCCTCTGCTACTTGTTAAGAATAGCAGTCCCCAACCTTTTTGGCACCAGGGGCCAGATTTGTGGAAGACAGTTTTTCCATGGATGGGGGAGGTAAGTAGTTTCAGGATGATTCAAGCACACTACATTTATTGTGCACTTTGTTCGTAATTATACAGCTCACCATAATGCAGAGTCAGTGAGAGATCTGAACTCGTCTTCCTGCAACTAGATGGTGCCATCTGGGGGTGATGTGAGACAGTGACATCTTAAGTTTGTTGCTTATGTCCAGTTTATTCTGTAATCTTGTTTCGTCCTGCTTCACAAGGATAGGAAGTGGGAAATGGAAGCAGGCTTTCCTGTGCTTTTGTGGTAAACTCAGGGTATTCTGTCTTGATTTTTAACCCAGAATGTATAGAGAGTTGAAGTTGTCTCAGACATATTTTTAAGATCATGGCATTTGTGATCTTAAGTAGTTGATCCTCTTCCAGCACAGACAAAGATGACTCACCTGGCTCATTCACAAAAAAACCCTTCTCAGTTTGGGAGTCTTCTTCGGCTGAGAAGTACGGTTCAAACTCTTTAAAGCTGAGAGAGCTGATCACACATCCACTGGAAGAAACAAGGTCTTAGCTCAGTCTCTTTCAAAATCTAATGTCTCAAACACACTGAAAATCCTAATGTTGACCTGTTGCTCTCGGTAGTGCAGTTTGGGTTTGAATGCAGCTATTTTATCTGCAAACTTGAGAATGGTTTGTATTCTCCCCTGAAATGACAGACTGAGTTTATTGAGGAGGTTAAATATGATACAAAATCTAGTTTTGAGACTCATTGTGTTAACTGAAATGTGCTGCCAATGGTGACTTTTTTTCTTTTAAAGCAATCTGTGGAGTGGTTCCTATAATTCAAAAACAATGGTTCATGTCCTACCTTTAGAAAGACGTTTCACTTCCATGTATGAGGAGACACACTTGTTCTGTGTCCAGCTCCTAACAGGGCTATGTGAGCAGATGTGAATTAAGGACATATGCTTTAATGTGGCTTATAGTTTTAACTACATCCTAAAAAGTGTTTAGGTGACATTTTCAGTTGACCAGAGTTTCTCCACGGATAACACAGTGCATAAACTCACATTAAGAAGTGACCTCTTTGACCTGAGAAGTGAAACTGGAAAGCTGTCTGGTCTTGGCAGCTGATATGTCCCTGTATACAGACACAATTCAGTTTTCCTGATGATGTGATCATTCAGAGATGTGAACACTTCTGTAGCTCTGGTGCTGGTTGGCAACAGAGTGTACATGACACCCTCAAGGACATCTTCCTGAGAAAGGTAGTGCACAAAACGAGCACCATTGCCTTGCTGCCATCATCCATAGACTTGTCACCCCGGATTGCTTACCATGGTGACTCTTTAACCCTAACGATTGTGCCTCAACATCCTCTGCTATTCCATCGATTTGTCTAATTATGGTGCTAGAGGAACATATGCCTCCTTTGAACTGCAGCCTCTTCTAAAAGTTCCTGACAAATAACCTCAGCAGCAGGCAGGACCAACTCTTCACCAGCAGTAAAGGACTTCTTGGCTTTAGCAATGTCATTAGTCACTAAGAGTGATGCTTGCAGTGCAGATACATTTGATGAAGTGGTGGCCTTCAATAATTGCTCCTGCTCTTCATGTTCACATTTTTCTTTTTATACTTCAAATGCTGGTCCTTTAAGCCAGGGTGCTTGGGCTTCATGTGGCAAAGCAGTTTTGAAGTTTCCTGGCTTCATTTGGATAGCCAGTGGCCACATGTTCTACAGAGTGGGCTTGGGGAATGTGAATCACCTGTGGCAGTGCGCCTGTAATTTGAGGAAGACTCTTGGTATTATTATAATGGTATATGTACCCGCTGTACCCCATCATTAAAAATGTTTGCACTTATCCTAACAGGCATACTTATTCATAAACTTTATGTATATAGAGGAACCACAATACTTCCATACTAGACCAAACCAGAGTACTACTCTAAAGGCGTAAGATAAAAATAAACAAGCAGGAGTTTTCACACTTCTCACATTGCACATGGTGCTGTTCTGAGCCTTGGTATGTGCTTGGTACCCCTGCCTGCACTCTTGCACCTGTGCTGTCTGCTTCCCACGTGGACAGCACTCACTGGTGACCATCTTTGCATACACTCTCCACACACAGGTGAGATTTTCTGGGGGTGCAGGAGGCAAAGGAGACCTTGAGCTAGCCCTAAAGAGCTAGAGCTTATAGTGCAGGTCTCCTAGCCCCCTTCCTGTACCTGTCAAGGACCGGAAGGGCCTTATCTGTCCTGTGCCAAGGTCAGCCTCGCCATCGCAGCTCTCCTTGGAACTGTGCATTCCCCAGTGCCACAATAGTCTTCTGTGCAGTCAGCCAACCACGAGCTGAAAATATTCCATGAAATGATATCCATACTGACTGTGTACTTCTCTTGTGATTACTCCCTAAACAATACAATGTAAAAGTTATTTATACATTGTATTGACATTGTGTTAGATATTATAAGTAACCTAGGGATGATTTAAAGTTAGGATTGTATAGGTTTTACACAAATGTCACATATGGGGCTTCAGTATGTATAGATTTTGGGATCCCATGGGGGGGCCCTGGAACCATCTCCCTCAGGACAGATCACTAGAAGATCGGTGTCAGAAACCGCCTGATCAAGTGATTTCTATACCATCTACAGCGGTCTACTGCTTCATTAAGGTCTGATGTGCCATTTTCTGATGCTGAATACTACAGAATATTTTATTTTTATTTCCTGGATTTACACATTTGAAGTGCTCAACTACAACAGGAATCTATCATATAGAAATAAAGTGATTATGCGAAGTAAGTCTGAAGACCAGCAGAGGCTGTGAGACTCCTATGAATGGAAAACATCTGGAATGTGTTGAGAATGTTTCAGTTTTGTAGCTTGTTGGCCAGACACTAGCTGTATTTTCAGGAACACCACTCTTCATATTAAGTGATTAAACTCATGATTCTGGAACTTGTTTTTATTTTTATAGACTATAAAGGCTAAAACTAGATGGGTTGGTTGTCAGCTTTTAAAATACGGTTACATTTCCTATATATGATATACCTGCCAACAGATGTGTCCCTGGAGACAGAACACATGTGGGACTTAACTCTAACCCACACAGTTCATCCCAAGTCCAGGTAAGCTTTTTTTTCTCAGAACTATACCAGTTTTCCTGAGCAAGAAGTCAACACTCAAGGATTTTCTTTTGGTAGCAGGTCCGGCAGAGAGGACAGGCATGGAGAGGTGCACTATCACCCAGTGAGAACTCCTCCAAGGCCAGGAGGCAGGTGTGGTGGAACAGGTGTGCACAGGACAGCAGGACCGTGGCTCGGGGATGCTGGCCGTCTCCGTGCAGCCCAAGCGGAGTTAGGCAGATGGAGCACTCAGAGATCTCCCGGTGAGCAGCCTGTAGCACAGGGTGGACACACGTTTTGTGAGGTGGCAAATGCCTTCCTATAGAGAGCACTCAAACGTAAGTGACAGCTGTGCTGGGGCTGGCTTTCCAGTCACACACGTGCACACACACAGTTACTCCTGTGAAACATGGAAAGGGGTAATAACCCGCCTGTGATAAGCAGTTTTAAAGCAAAAATACTTTCTAATATGCTGATCGCTAATATACTTTCTACAGTTAAACAAGATGAAAATTTTCAAAATACTTGCCTATGTAACTGCTAAATTTCCTTCAGAAGTTTCCCTAATATGATGTCTTAAACCTTCTAACATCTTGGCTTCAGGTGCTGAGTCTTTCTCCTTCCAAGCTACTGCATGTGGAAGAGGTAGACAGGCCAGTCACAGGGAACCTCCTCTAGGAAGGTACAGGTTACGGTTTCTTCCCTCAGGTCTCCTCATCGTTCACAAAACACCATTCAGCCAGAATCCCACCATTTCAACACCAAGAGACCTCAGCAGTCATCTCTACTCACAGGAAAGGCCGGGGGCCACGCACAGAGCAGTAGGGGTCAAGCAGGCCCTGCCCATAGCCCACCCACTGGTGATGAGCGGTGGCTGGGCCAGTCCCAAGCCTACCTGCACTTGGATTTTCTCCCAGTCCTCATCTGTGAGCTCATGGCCACACTTTTCATCCAGCTGCTGCAGAATGCTTCGATTTATGGCCAGGCAGTGGTCAATTTCTGCAAAGAGCTCTTCGATGGCAGTGTTGTAGGAGCGCAGCATGCGGTGACTGATCTGCAGGAACTGAGGAAGGTGGAGGAGAAACTGGGCTTAGTCACCAGGAAGGGCCTCTCAGAGCGTGAGGCGGGAGAGGTGCTTTCTGAGGCCCGACCACCTGTCACCTGTCGGTCTGTCTCCGAGGGATGTTTTTTCAGAGAAACACACACCTAGTGACTGGGCTGAGAATGCTTTGCCCCAAGGTGCATAGTTAGGCCTTAAATGCTCTACAGCAGCCACTCTCCAACGGTCCCTGAGGACACTTCCGTGCCTGCAGCAGCCCCCGGTTTCCATTGAGAGATCACCTTTGTAGGCTGCCTTGTCGAATGCGGTGTTCTCCACATCACTCCGAACCCCTCCCATGCTGTCTCTTTGTGGCACTACTGCTTGCAATGTATATTCTAACAGAACATTTGATTTATCGTCTCTTCCCTCCATGTAGGTGCAGAGCCCATCCCTGTACAGGGGGAAAGGAGTAAATGCAGGGGGCGCCGTGCCCACAGTGCTTAGGGTGGAGCCTGCGTTTGGCAGTCCCGGCCCTGCGAGCTCCTCGTGTGCCAGCCCGAACGCGGTTCAGACGTCTCCTTCACGCTGCTGCCCACAGCTTCCTTGCACTGTGGTGCCATTTAGCTGGCCTGTGTGTCATTTCCACACTCACTAATAACGCACACTTTTCCCTTAAAAGAAATTAAAAGCACTTTTAAATGAGAAAAATAATTCCCTTTATATGTAATGTAATAATGTTTCATTCAATCTAAATTAAATGATTTGAACTTTATCACTTCCAGGCATCGAGTGGTGAATGACAAAAGAACTAAAACAATTTCTTAGGGGCTGGTTGTTAAAATAGTTTGGGAATTGCTGAGCTATTATTTAACAGGTGCTTTACCAGCCCTGAAGATCAAAGACCACAAACACTTGCTCCTGTACCATTCCAGTATAGCCCACTCTGACAGTCAAATGTGCTGCTGCTGAAGCAGGAGGGTTGGAATGCACAGGCTCCTTGAGGAGCATGGGAGCGGACAGGAAGGAGGAGAGGATAGTGTGCAGTGTGGTGTGAGCTAGGACCCTGTGACCAGAGCCTGGGCTGCCCCAGCTTTCGCCCTGACCCTCTCCCACCTGCAGTTCCAGTTCCCTTCTTAATACTTCACCAAGTAATTTGCTTCATCAAAAACTTCCCATGGCCTCTTAATATTTGTGGCCCACCAACCTTCCCTTCCATTCTTGCCTGTGAGTGACCTGATCAACTCGCTTACCTGGTTCTGAGAATAATTTCTATTTTTCTGTTTCCTTCATCCATATGAATGATGACAGGAAATTGTACTCAGGCTCTCACCTACACTTCTGGCCCCTCCACCTGCTGGCTTGCGTTATCTTTTTTTGTGTATATTTCTTATCTCCTCAAATGAGTGCCTTAGATTTGGGGGAGCACCTGAGTCCTCTTTGTAAGGCCCTTAGCATTCAATAAAAATTTAGGTTTGCAATAGATTAGAAATAAGGACAAATATATGCCCCAAATGTACATATTTGAAAGGAGTGTAGTAGAAATTCCTTCTTGGAGGAGAAAAAAAAGAGCAGTGCTTATCTAGAATCATTTTGAAGTTACTTCCAAAATTCAATAAAACGTGTTAGCTTATGATCATAATATTGATGTTAGCTTACTAAATATAGTGAAAATCCTTCAGTATATATTTATGGTATGATATCTCTAAAAGTGAACTGATATGACTGTTCTTGTCCTTGCAAAGTGAGCAAGGAGAGCGTCTGAGGCCGGGCATCGCTCAGTACAGTGTGTGCTTAGCGTGCCAAGGCACTCAGCATGTTTCATTCTCGGCACCAAAGCAGTATTTTTAAATAAACATGTATTGACCACCTATTGTAGATAATTCCAAGCAATCTCCTAAGTGTAGCTACTACTAAATATTTCTGAAATGTCAAATTTCTGTACTCAGGGTTCCGCTTTCCTTTATCTTTCCCTTACTTTTTATGTAGGTTTGTCGACCTTAGTAGTTGAAAAGGCAAGAAGTATCCAAAAATATTGACAACTGAGCTCTGGTTTTTAAACTCATAGTTAATATAATGAATTCTACATAAACAGGTAAAACTCAAAAAAATTAAAAAAACCAATTTTAAAAAGAATAAATGTCTTAATACATTTTTCCTTTTAAGTCTCATATTTCAGATATTTGATAAATTAGGTAACTAAAGGTTTGGATCATTGTTATGTAAAGCAATTACAGGTCATTTACAAGTAACATACTGGCTAAACATTAAAAAAACACACACTAACAAAAGTACCCAGGTGAACTTTGTCTACCCAGGAGGCGTCCTAAGTGATCCATCTTGATGTCAGCAAATTGCTTACTAATGTGTTGACTTATGCCACCCTCAAAAGCAAAATGAAAAGCCTGGAATTTACAGCATATCAATGAATCAGTTGATAAGCTTTTACTGGTTTAATATCCTCCCAGTCTTGCTGCCTAGAGCCACTTCAAGTTAGCAACAGAATGTTTGCCATCTCTATGTGATAAAGGAAGTCAAAGGACTGAGCAAACTTGAAGACCATTATGCTGTTTGGCGAGATGGAAATGAAAAAGCTGGAGCAGTCCAGGGGCTGGTGGGCGTGGGAGCAGGCGCCCCTGAAGCACAGCCTCTGACAGATCACTAACTTCACCTTTGAAACAATGCTTGGGACTTTAGCTGGGTGGAGATAACATAATGCATTTGAAAAGTTCTAATTGCACCAATAAAAGACCATGCCTCAGTTATATGACATATGCTAGCAGAATTTCCAGATAAGGATCAAAGGCATTCAAGGACCAGCCCCTGCGCTCTGGGCAACACGGAGCTTTCTGTACACAGTGCTGGTGGGAATTAGTCTAACAGCTTCATGGCCTTTCCAGGACTCTTTGATCTGAGTTCCCAAAACCTGTGTAAGTAAATGTACCAGGACTACTGTATCGTCTCCAGACAACTCAAACACCCTCTCTGACAAAGGCCTTTGGGACTGAATTTTAATTCTCTGACATTTAAGGATACAAGACTCAACACTGACCTTTTCCATTCTTACCAGGAGACTTCAGCATGTTAAAAAGAACCTACATTGTAGCACTAAGTCACGTTGCTGTGGCCCAGTCTTCTTAGGAATGTGTCAGTGGTATTTTAGGGCAGAGCAAATGTGGGTAAAATTCTCAGTGTACAGGAGCATCCCTGTAGACAAATGATCTCTCTGTATTATTAGTTAATACCCAGCAGATGCATAAAAACCAAAGGGAAGACTTTAGCTCCTGGGCTATAGGAGTAAAAATGCGGGACCACAGTTCTTGCACAGGCAAAACTGACGAATGAGAACAGAATGGCCTATGCTTATCTCACCTGGAGTATTAAAACAATGTCTGCTCTAACCTACAGGACACAGAAAGAAACCAACATTTCCTAATTTAGTTTCTAAAATCGTCACTGGTTTTAGACATTCTTTCTTTTCTTTTCTATTAATTCAGCTTCTTTTTCCCGAAAGGAAATTTATCATTGAGTGATGCCAGGGGTTCCCAAGTATAGCAAAGAAGTTTTCACCCACCAGCCAGCCAAGGAAAGTTAAGTTCCAAAGGGAAGTTGTACACAGTTCTAAATCTGCAGGGTTAGTGAACATCCTCGGTGTGTGAACAGGGGCTTCCCACTCTCCTGGTGTTGAAGTAGTCTTTCTTTTATTAAATAAACTTGGGAGTATATGGTATTTTGTTGTTTTAAAAATTCTTTTTTGGGAAAATTAAAAAGGTGGCTGTGATCTTGCTGAAAGCCCAACTTTCTCTTACAGTTCTGTAGACCTTAAAGTCTGGACTCTTCTGAGATCCAGAACTGAAGTGGGCTGTTCAAGACAAAGGAAAACCAGCTGCCTTTTCTTGATTTTACTGGTTGGACGCAGCAGTGGATCCCACATCTATCTATCTTTCACTTTGGAATGTGCCACATCATTATTTTTCCATGTAATTTGCAATTTTAATGTTTTAGATTAAAAATAAAATGTATTTGCATTAACGTATCATTTCCAAGTGGTAACAATGGAGATGGACATTGGAAATGTGGCCGGTGATTTCACATTACTTCCAGTTTAAAAACCTGTTACGATCCCAGAGATGGAGACTCTACCACATCCCATAATGCTAGTGACTGCATGATTTGCCCCGGGGAATCTCCAGTTCCTAAAATTCAAACACTAGCTTTGAACAGTTCATGGATCTAAAGTTCCATACACATTGAAGTTGGGAGTGGGTGGTGAACAGGCCAGGGGACACGTGGGCTTCCTGCTGGGTAGAAGACCTGGCGTTTCTGGAATGCTACAATAGCATCACAAGCCAGGCTCCTATCCAAGACAGCATGCAGTCATGTTGGCTTTGGAATTTATTTTTAATGAATGTTATAGCAAACCCAAAGAGGGACATTGATTCATTAGAAGCTAGACTTTATATTTTTAATATAAATTTTGGCCTGAACCATTTCCTGAAGTATAAGGTGAGGATAGATATGAGAACCCAGGACCAGCAGTTGTATTTTTGGGTGTCTTAATCTGTGATTTCTAGATTTTAAAGCCTTACTTTACTTACAACCTTATGTTCAACATAGTATTTCTATAGGTTTTTAAAGGTAGATAATCAATTTAAACTTTGCTGAAATGTGTTTATTTCTTGATGAAAATAATATTTTGTTTCTATGGAGAGAAAAGGCATTTTACTGTCCTGAGGTGCTGTGCGCTGTGAAGCTAAGCCAGCAGGCTGACAGACACCTCAGCAGATGATGAGTGCTTGCTGTACGAGTGCGGCCAGGTCTTACAGCATCAGGGATGTTTATTCATTGGTAAGCTGTTCCTGTTTGAACTGTGAAATATGTTACTTAATGATTACTACAACTTTAAAAAGCACAAGAAAACTGTTCCAATCCCTAAACACTAATATGTGCATAAACAAATATTCTTTTAGTAAAAATTACATGGGTTATTTTACTGAAAGTAAAAATGATTGTTTTGCCTTGGCCAGGCCAAATGTGGTCTAGTTATCTACCAGGCACTTCCTTCCCACTCCCCTTGGGGGGCAGGGGGAGCTGCACAGCTACCCACCCTGCTAGTGCTCCTGCCTATCGGAGTGCAGCCACCTAAGAAGTCCTCTGCCTTTGACACTACTGCATCTCTTTCCTTTATGTGGGCTGGGATGTAGCTTAGGGGTGGAGCACTTGCCTTGCATGTGCAAGACCCTCAGTTCACTTCCTAGTGTCATGTGCATGTACGTGCAACAGTGCTTAAGTGTACATAATCCAGGGGACCTGTCTTGGGGGGTGTGGTATGAAGTAGTATCCCCCCTTCAGGAAAGGTCTAAACTTCCTAATGTAAATATTTTCTCCACTGATCTGAAACATGTGCACTATAGTCCGAGAATCCCTACACCCTGCAACTTTCTACTCTTCACTGGAATCTTACTCGCCAAATTTGTATCTTTGACATCTAACAAGGCTCATTAATCTTTTGAATTTTTTTTTTTTACTTCTTCCTAATTTACTAAACAAACTTAAGAATTAGCTACTCCTCTGGGAAAGAAAAATTACATTAAATTTATACTATATGGGGAAAAGAGCATTTGGAGCTGAGAGTGCAGCTCGGTTGTAGAGCCCCTCCTCAGGGGCACAGGCTCTGGTCCCATTACCAGCACCACAGCAAATGCTTTTCTCAGTGTACTGCACATCCTTACAAGTTTGTTTTTAGGTTTTAACTTACCATTCTCACTGTATTTTATATCTAATTATTTGTGCTATACAGGAAATTATTGCTACAACTTTAATTTGGACATCTAATACTTTTAGTTCTGATGATTTTTCAAATGATTTTGTACACATTAGAAAACATACCATTACCTGTGTAGCATACATAGCACGTATCCATCCACACTGTTTTCCCTTCCAGCAGCCTGGCCAAGTGTGGTGATGGTGGGCAGCCCAGTTTTGCTTCTTTGTGGTCCCACTATTCTAAAACTACGTTTATGGTTTCTTATACATAGGCTTTTGTGTGACATGGACATTTTAGCCTGCTTTGGTGCTGTCATGTTAGGGATGGCTGCTACATTTGATACTTTTTCAATAAAAACTGAGATGCTCATGTAACTTTTGTCACTTAATATTTTAAACTTCATCCTTGCTGTTTTATCGAAAGTAATTTCAAGTATATTTTCAGCTGTAATGGTACAAAATTTTATATAGTATTCAAATAAACTAATAATGATTTCCAAATACATAGACACCTTCCTTTCCTTTGTGTGTTACTGGGTATTGAATGCAGGACCTTCACACTAAGCTACATCCCCAGCCCAAAGAAAAAATTTTTTTGAGACAGAGCCACCTCACTAAGTTACTATTTTGAATAGGCTGGTTTCAGGCTTGTGACTCTTCTGCCTCAGCCTTCTGCAGTCCTGAGATTTCAGGCACGTATCACTACACCAGGCTAAGCACCTTTCTTTTCTGTATATTTTATTCTGTTTACCTAATTGGTTTTAAGTCTGATGAGACTTTATCTTATAGTTTTTTCTGGTGATAGTTCTCCCAAGTTTCTCCCAAGTACCAGCTATTGGTTTCATGAACCAGTTTAGCTTTTTTTTTAAAAAATAACTCCTTTTATTTTTGTATTTTCTGTTTCCTACATTTAAGAAAAACCGACAGAGTATTACTGTGTAGTTCAGGCTGGTCTTGAGCTCACTGTGTAGCCCAGACTGGCCTCAAATTCAACACAATCTTCTTTCCTCAGCTTCCCAAGAGCTGGAGCTATAGGCATGTGCCATCCCACCTGGCAAGTTAATTATTTTTTATCTTTTTTGCTCAATAATAACTGTACTGGATGCTACTAATTTTCCTCTTAAGTACAGCTTTAGCTGTATTTCAAATAATATTATTTATTTTCATGAATACTGTTTCATGTATACTATTATTACCATAATAGTATCACTTTAGATTCCAAATTTCCAAATACACTTTAAAATTCACTTGTTCTATGGTGATTTTCATTTTTTCATTATGCTATTTTTCTTACGTTTTTCAGCAAACCATTACATAGAATGCTCTATTTTATTTGAAGTATGTCTCATGAGACATGTTTTTGGGAGCACTTTACATTTAAACCCTAACATGCCCTCAGCCTTGTCTCCAGTCACTTTTTGTTGCTGAGACACAACACATGACATGCCCACAGCTTAGAGGAGGGAGGTGTATTTTGGCTCACGTTTCAGTCCACGGTCAGTTGGCTCCAAAGAAGAAACGGCGTAGGAGTCTGGTGGAGGAAAAAGCTGCTCACCCCAAGGTGGCCAGGAAGCACAGAGTACAAACAGGACCCAAGGAAGGAGCGTACTCACCTCTTTTGGCCAGACACAATGTCCAACAAGTCAGTGGTGGCCACCCCCGTGATCCGGTCACCTTCCACAGCCCTGCCTCTGGGTGCTTGTGGGTTGGTGAAGATATGCAGATACAAACCATAACGGTCTACCCCATCCCTCTCAAAAACTCATGCAGATAACTTCACGTAAAATGCATTTGGTCCATCTAAGAGTTGCAAAAGTCTAACAGTTCCAGTACTACTGAAAAGCCCAGCCACAAAGTCTCCTTTGAGACTCAAAGCAAACCCTTAGCTGTGAGCCTGTGACACAAAAGAAGCTGGGTGTGGGGGACATACCTATAATCCCAGCACTTGGTAGGCTGAGGAAGGAAGATTGTCTGTGTTTAGGGCCAGCCTGGGCTACATAGCAAAACCTGTCTCAACCCCCACAAAAAAATCAAAAGCAAGGTAAATAGTGCCAGTATCAGATGGCCCAGCATAAACACATTTATTCCAAAAAGGAGGGAGAGAGGGATAGGAATGGGACCAAAACAAGACTGAAACCCAGTAGGGCAAACACTAAATCCTATAACTCCATGCCTAGACCCAGCGCAAGGTGTGCTAAGGGGTCCCAAAGGGCCTGGGTGGACCCACCCTGGGGTACTGGCAGTTGTGGCCCACTCGGCCTCTCAGGCTGCCTCTGCTTGCTGCCTGCAGCTTTCCTTAGTGACACCCCATGTTCCTGGCACTGCCAATTCCTTGGGTCTCCAGAGTGCCTTTGGCTTTCCACAGCCTCATGTACAGCCTTCTCAGGGCTCCTTCCATTGCTTCTTGGGCCTGTTTGACATGTGAAGCCTTCCTGACCCACAGTTCTATCCTGCATGTAGCTAATACCCTCTTGAGCAATGGCCAGGCCCCTTTGGACCATAGCTGCAGGGGCCTCTGAGCGCTGGAGTAGCTGAGTACAGTGCAATGGATGCCAGGGAGTCGGCTCCCAGGAGGCTCTTCTTGAGCAAGTGTCCCGGAGACGCTCTTCTCAAAGGGTTGTGGTTTTGGATCCATGAACCTGTGATGGGTAAGGTCTGGCTAGTTCCTGAGATGCTGTCAAGCCATTTTTCCTGTTGTTGTGACGCAAAGCACTTGGCTTTTAGAAAATGCTAATCTTTCCACTAATCATGCTCTCCTTTGTTCCAACTTTGCAGGCACTTACTTGCTGCTGAAACTGCAAACTCAAAGTCATCCACTGCTACTTTTTTCTTCTCATTTTCACTGCAGATGTGGCTAAAAGCAGCCATGGCACAGCTTGGACGCTGAGCTGTTTAATTAAAGTTTCCTCCTTCAGATTAATTAATACACCGCTCTTAATCCTGGTCTCCTGAAAAGTCTCAGGATGTAAGATGCAGGTAGACATCTTTCTGGAGCACTGCATGCACAAGTTCTAGGCCAGTTTCTGACAGAGCCCTTGTTTCCAACCAGAACCACCCAAGTCTGGCTTCACTGTCTACACTCCTATCTGTACTCCTGTCTTCTGCGCTCCAACCAGAATCACTCATCAAGCCGAGCTTACAGCATTCTAGTGCTTCTCTAGGCTGCATCTTCAAACCTTTCCAGACTCCTCTCCAAACCATTTCCTAAGGCTTCTGAACCACATGGTCAGGAACAGTGGCAGCAATGACCCTACTTTTCTGGTACTGATTTTCTGTATCGTTTACTTTCCTGTAGCTAGAACAAAATACCTGGAATCTGGAAGTTAAAGGAGGAGAGGTTTATTTTGGCTTATAATTTCAGTGGATTTAGTCCACGGTCAGCTGGTTCCAAGGCAGAAGCAGCATGGCAAAAGGGCTAGAGGAGAAACGCTGCCCGTGCCACCGCAGCCAGGAAGCAGAGAGCAAGGAAGGGGCTGAGAACAAGAACACGCCCCTCCAGGTCACACCTCAGTGACCGCTCCCCAAACACAAGACTTCTGGGGGACATTTCAGATCCATATAGAAACAGTAGAAAACAGGAGGCTTTTTGCAGGATGCATAGTAAACAGGACCAGGAGGGGATCTTTCACCAGGCCTCTACCTTCCCAAATACCCTTTATTCCCACTCCAACCACGAGGGCCACCAAGGCCTTGTAGAGGGTTATTTTTCTTATTCACATACAGCTTTGCAGACTCTGTCCACAGCCTTGCCTCCTCGCTTCTACTTGCCCTGGACAGGCGGGAGCCTGTGCCAGGCCAGGAAGAGGGGGCGCCTCAAGCATCCACGTGGCCTCTCACACTGGTTACCACTGGCTCCACCTGCAGTATTCCAGGCTTTTGCCCATAGTGCACTGGTTGCTGCCCTACTTCTGAGGGAAACGCACATGGACATTAACTTGAATCATATGTTCATATTTTTAGCACCTGTTCTTTTTTTTTTTTTTTTTAAACATTTTCCTTGTTTTTTTTTTTTTTTTTTGCGGTACTGGGGATTGAACTCAGGACCCTGCGCTTGCTAGGCAGGCGCTTATTCCACTGAGCTATATCCCCAGCTCCTAGCACCTGTTCTGTAAAGATGTCATTTGGTGCCTGCACAGTGCAGAGCCGAAAGGATTCTGTCACAGCACAGATGAGGAAGCAGGCCTTAAAGCAGATGCCACTCCCTGGTGCCACCAAACTACAAAAGCAAGGAAGGCCTGAGCCCAGGCTGGCTGGCTCTTCTCCTCCACCACTCCTGATGCAAGTCTCGGGAAATGCTTGAGTGAGCCCCAAGATGAGAAAGTAAAAGACCAGAAGTGGTAAGAAGCATGGCAGACAAGGGAGTGCTGTGCGTGCCCCCTACTCCGGACTCCATGCGGCTAGACATGTGCAGCCCCCTCCACACGCATGCTGCACAGGCCTCCCTCAGGCACCTGCGCTACAGGCTGCTCAGGATGGGACACTCAGGCCCTAAAGTGGCCAAACAAAAGTTGCTTTAAATTTACCATATTATCACTTTCTGAACAGAGGCTAGAGGCCATGGACTTGGACAGGAGTCCTGTCAGCCTCTCAGCCCTTCTAAGAAACCTATAAATGAAGTAAGTCTCAAAGTTTCACTGACCCCCAATGATCACTTCCACCCAGACACTGGAGACTCTGAGCTTTACCCACCTTTTCTTCAAAGAATTTCCTCCGCAACTTGGTGTCGGTGGGAGGTATGGCTTTCCTCAGGCTTCGGTACCACTTTCTAACAACATAACCTCTCCAGCAAGCTTGGATTCTAAAATAGACAGTTGAAAGTGACTACCTCATAATGGCTTTATTTTAAGATATTTCAGGGCTCCTGCAAACCCCATGCTGCCATGTGCTGGGGAGACAACATGGCCACTGAACCCGGCTACCTTCTCCCCGTGCAGCCTGGCAGGCCAGGCCATCTCACCTACCGCATGGCACACTTGGCTCTGAACAGGCGGGCTCCGTCGTGGATCACCCGGGTCTGGTACTGATTCCTTCTACAGAGAGGACAGGTTTTCTTATTTGTGAACTTTTCAAAGGCCTGAAGGCACGCCTGAAGAAGAAGATTTCACTTACAATTTTATGAGTAATTACTTATAAACAACATTTTTACTTCTAATGTAATTATAGTGTTCTTTTCTCTCATAATTATGAGACTTAGTCCAATTTAGATTATGAAGTGAAGGAGTTTCATCAGATGTTAACACCTTCCTCATGAAAGTTGTTCCAAAAATGATTTTTTACAAGAATATACATGCAGGGACATCAAAAACTTCTGAGCTGAACTGGTGTGGAGGGAAGGCGCGCGTGTGCACGCTCCTGCAGATGTGGCAGGAGCTCGGCGATCAGAGCTTTGATGTATGTTACTAACAACAGTCCGCTAGACAAACAGCTGGGCTGCCTTTGTCACATAAAATTCATGATTTTCAAGAGAGGGTGAGTGCCTCATAGCCTATAGTCATATTTCTAAGTACATGTGGTGATCAGGGGCGAGCTGGATGGCCCTTCTGGAGACTTCCAGGTGAGCGGGCCAGGACCCATGGGGCGGTGTGGGCAGTGACAACTCACCCTGTGGAACACATGGGAGCAGGACAGCAGCACCTGCGGGAGACAGAGGCTCTGGTCAGGGCACCTGCCAGCAGCACCCGCTGAACACTGGGAAGGGAGCTGCACTGCTGCTTTTAAACATTAAAGCAGCAGACGGATCGCTTTGATGTTTACACCATGTTTTGTTTCAGCTTAGTACAGCACAAGGGTGTCATCTCAACAGTGAAGTAACACCAGCAACCCACAGCCCAAATAAACACAGCAAGCATGAGAACAAGCTGTTAAAATGAGGGGAGCTGGGACGCAGTAGGTGCATTTCCAGACAGACAGACAGGAGTGGTGGGGGAGGGAGGGGGTGGCCCACAGGGGCTGTGGGGAACGGGTAGAGAGGTGCTGAGTATCTTTTTTAGGGTTTTGCTCAATTCAGCTCCCCCCCATGCAGACCTTTGGGTGGTGCTGGGGATTGAACTCAGGGACGCTCTATTATTGAGCTACATCCCCAACCCTTTAAATTTTTTAAATTTTAAGACAGGGTCTTGCTAAGTTGCCCAGGCTGGCCTTAAACTTGTGATCCTCCTGCCTCAGCCTTCAGAGTTACTGAGATAACAGGTGTCCACCAGCCAATTACTGTTTTTACAGAAGTAAAGAAAAACAGAAAAGTGTTAATATCTAACAAACAACAATAACAGAATTTAATGAGAAACAGCAAAAACAATTACCAAAATATTGCACAGGACGTTCCCTGACACCCCATACGATATTTAAGCTTTCATTCTTCATCAAAGAAACACGCTAATGTTTACAGAATGATTAAGAAAAGGTTGTGGAGGCCAGGAAGAGTCCCTGTGGCTCTATTAACTCTGTCAGTGCACCGAGCCACTAAATTACAAATTATCTTAGGTGGCCATTCTGTGGTTCAAGGGCCACAGTTTTTCCAAAGCACCTAATGGTCACGCAGGTGAGGTGCGGGTCCACAGAGAGCTGGAAGATGACAAGCAAACCCAAATCACCTGTCAGCTCACATCAGTAGGGCCAAGTCTAATGACTGTGAACTTAGGTGCTCACCACAAAACTTCCTGAAATAAATTTGAGAGTTTGCGGCCAAGGTGTCAGCAAAGCCTTGGGTCCGTAGGCTGGGGAGTCCAAGCCTGGCCTCTCAACTGCACGATGCAGGGAGCACCATGGTACACGTCGCAGAAAACTGTCGTGGGGCCACCGTTAGTACCAAGACAATTCGAGGCCAGGGTGCCCCTCATTCCCCGGGGATGGCAGCATCGGCAGGCAGAGGATGTAGAGATGCAGTCCGGAAGACCAGCATCACCAATCTACTACCACGGTTTCACGAATGCAGTTCATGTAATTCACGAAGCCCCTTTTGCATTCACCCTTCGTGTGCTGCGCCTCAGACACCGCCCTGCATCCTGCAGCAACAGAACCAGCTGCCGGCCTCTGGGCCCTGCGCACGCGCACGCGCACTGGTGGGGAGGGGCGCAAGGGGAGGAGGCTGAGCTGCAAGCAGAGGCCTGGCGCCCGCCGCTCCACCTGCCCACCTCGTCCGCAGACTCGCCCGCCCCTCGCGCCGGGCACCTGCTGCTGGAGCTTGAAGTCCTCTTTGCAGATGGGGCATGGCTGCGCGGAGTCGCCGTGCACGACCGACCTTTGCTTCACCCTGTCCCACTGGGCAGGCGACAGCGGGGGCGGGGGAGGTGCGAAGAGGCCCAGCTGCTGTGCTGCGGGCAGAGGGCAGTGTGATGTGAGCGGACGGTTTGGGCTGAGATTTCCACTCTGTCTGCGACGGAGTAATACAGTGGTGCCTGTATAGCTCCTGTACTGCTTCATAATATGTAGAATGCTATTTTCCCACTGAGACGTGCAGTCAGTGATAATACATTTCAATAATTTATAGTTTTGTTTATAAACAACCCCCCATATCTCATTCAGTATTCACAAAAATTCTATAAGGCACTGAGAACTGACAATGTTGTGGAAGGAAAAACTGAATACCGAGTTTTCAGAAATTTCCACATTGTTCCTTGCCTGATTTAACCATGGGCCTTCAGCACCTCCTTCTTCTACCTGCTTCTGCCACCAGTGACTTTCACGACGTGCAGATGCGCACTGCAATCATCTCTCTTCGCTGCCTCAGAACCCCTGTGATGTGACACTTCCGTCAGGACAGATCTCTCAGGTCAGCAGTATCTGAGGCCTGGCCAGGTGCCCCCTGGGTCAGACACGGTTCTTGTGTCCCAGTAGGGCACACTGAAACAAGGGGCCGCATGGTAATGGTAAACGCACGAGTGTCACCGACAAGGGTCTTCAGAGACTCAAGACAAACATCTCTTCAACCAACTAGAGCAGGAAGCTCTGTGGGAGAAACGTGGAGCACAGAAAGAGCTCCTGACCACGGGCACTTTGCAGTCCACCGTGAATGTCAACCAAGAAGCTAGAAGTAAAGGCTGAGGCCATTTCACAGGAAGTAGGCGAAAGGGTACACGGAGGACGGGAGGTGAGGGGATCACATCCGAACACCTGAGACAGACACTGGGGAAGCGAGCAGAGCACTGCAACACATGTGTGCCCCGGTCTCACCATGAAAGAAACATTGGACAGCCCACACTGAGGGGCAGCCTGCAGACTACCTGGCCAGGCCACAGGGGACTGTGGTGGTAGCCACCTGAGCCTGACCCTGGCACAGGGCAGCCACCAGCAGAAAGCGGCTGAAGCCAACCTTGACTTCAGTTAACAGGGAGGGGTCAATGTGGGTTTCTCACTTTGCAGAATAGAACATGATAATGTACAATGTTAGCACCAGGGAAGTCGAGTGGGTACACAGCAAGCCTGGACCATCCTTGCATCTCCTGTAAATCTAAAATTATTTTGAAATAAACACTGTATTTAAAATAGCAGTGACAAAAACAGAACTTTAAAGGCAAGTCCCAAACAACAACTGCTGAAAACTCAAACAGGTACAAGGTGCGTCCCTGCCTGACACGTCTGGGCTCAGAAGCAGTTTAGATTGTGCGGTTTTTATTTATTTATGTATTTATTTATTTATATTTTTATTCTGTAGTATTTGCACAGACTTTACCAGCTGAGTATTCCTAGTTTGGTAATCCAAAATCTAAAATCACATCATGTTGGTGCCCAAAATGTTTTGGAGTTTGGGTTTTTGGATTACAGATGTGCCCCCCACCAAAAAAAAGAAAAGGAAGAGGTACACTCCACAAGCTGAGTGGCTCAAGCAGCGTGACCTGCCAGCGCGAGATCATGCTGAGCAGCCGTCTGGGAGAAAACCACTGCTGGGACTGTGAGTGCCAGGAATCAAAGTCTGGAAGCAGAAGGGCTAAACGTATAACTCAAGAACCCAGGCAAGAGAAACATTAAAGAAAATGAAATGAGGAGGAGGAGGAGGAGGAGGAGGAGGGCAGAAATGCAAAGAAAACAGAGGCCAAAACCAAACCAAAACAAACACTGGGTATTACTCAGGGTAGTTCTTCTCAAAAGAGGCATTTCTGACAAAACTGGACAAGCTAAAAAGAAAGGAAAATGCAGACAAAATGCAGACTAAATAGAAAGGGGGTTGCAGATGTAGTGGCCTGGCGTGCATAATACCCTGGGTTCCACCCTCAGCAAAGCCCCCCCCAAAGAAGGGACATAATAATAAATAATTTAAAAAATAATTATAAGGTAATATTATAACTATACTCTAAATTATACCTGGAAATCTAGGTAAGATTAGTATGCTTCTGGGAAAATATACAAATATTAACACTGTCACAATAGAAAATAGAACACTCAGTCGCCCCCCAGCATTGGCAAGACAAGCCCCTTGGTCCTGTGGCAGGCAGCACAGGCTGTGCCTGGTGAATCCATGACACCACTGCTGTGCACGGCCACCTGCCAGCCATCAACAGTCAGTGGGTGCGTGACCCATTTTAGGTGCAGGGGATCCCATTTTTCCAGCCTGCACCTTTCTGGGGCCATATGGGGATGCCAAGATGGTGGAGTGGCGCAAGTCTGCTCCTTGCAACATAGCTGGTGATGCCTATCTTCAAGGTGCGTGTCATTGTCAGCTTATATAGTTATATAGTTGTAGCCAAATGTGTTTTAATTAACTGCCACCAAGAAAAGGGAAAAAAAAGATTCAAGCCAGATAATTTCACAAGTAAGTTGAGTGAGTTATCCCAAATTTCAAAAGACATATCCCTATCTGAGAAGTTATTTCAGAATACAGTCAGCAAGCACGGTGACAGCCACCTTGTGTACGGATGGTTCCACCAATGCTTCACCTCAGAAGTGAAAACGTACTTGGAAGAGTAAAGATTGGAATTTAAAGACTTAACAGACTGTTATGTTATACATTGTGTCAACTTGTGGAGTCTAGAGGTTTGGCTGAGTGATTCAGCAGGAAGCCAAGGTGCTTGCTTTTTGTACATATCCTGAGCCTGTGGAACTGGAGGGCATGGACACTGTGTGAGAGCTACGCCCCCTGGGTGGGGGTAGCCTGTTCACAATGTAAGGGAAGGAGAGAGGCTGCTTGCAGCCATTCCTTCCTTTTTCCTGGTTTCTTTTGCTGTGCTTTGCTGCCTTAAACAGTTTGCCCTTTACATGTGCCACTCTGCCTCTGAACCAGCCAAGTATGGACTGAGACTTCCATGAACTGTAAGCTAAATAAACCTTTCCTTCCTTCATTTTGGCTGTTGGGTATTTTGTCTCAGCAATGAGAAAAAAGTAACCAAGACACAGACCATGCAACTGGTCATCCTGAAGCTGTAAGCTATGAAAATGTCGAAGCTGTAAGCTATGAAAATGTCAAAGCTGTGTTTTTCTCTCCACATACACCTCAGCCTCTCGATGAGGACCATCCGGGGTGTCAAGGCCACACCCACCTGCCTGGGGTGTGCTCATATCTGATCAGTAAAAACACAGACTCCAGGCTGGAAAACCACAGTGCTGGAAGTCACTCACTAGTGCAGACACAGTGAAATCTGTCGAAGCTCCAATGAGTGTTAAAAACCAGAAACTGCTGGAAAAATTTAGGAGTGAAGTAGTGAGTGGTTTTAGGGCTTCCTAGGGAATTTGCTAAGACATTAGGAGAACCCTTCACCCATCAAGATAGGTTAAGGAGAAGGATTTGCCAACATGGGTGAAGTGGGAGAGCATGTGAAAGGCCATGGAGAAACCGGGAGAACTGAAGAGGAGGAGGAATGCGGACATTTCCAAAGTGTACCGAAACGTTTCAAAGTGCACAGACATCAAAGGACAGAATGATGCTTGTGTGACTACCTCATGAAAATCACCTGTAGGACCGCCGAAAGATACCAACTTTGGCAGCAATACTTTGATAAGTTAAAAGACTCAATAACTTCCTATTACAATGTCTTCCAACAGGTTCTGGGAAAAAACCATTTCAACTATCAGAGCTCCGCAGCCACCAACACTGCTCCTGACATCCAACCACTGATGCTGCCATAGCTCAGTAGTGTGGGGTCACCCAAAGCCAACAACCCTTTGACACAGTGCCTATGCCTATGCCACTCAGGTTCTCATGCAGGCTCTGTACCTCCCCCATCATTGCAGGAAAAGGGATGAGTGTGGGCCAGTAAGGTACCTGGAGAGAGACTACATTCGCACAGCTTCTACAATAGCACATTGCTGTCACTGTCCTATTTTATCATTAGTTATTCTTGTTAATTTCCTCCTGTGATTTACAAATCAAAATTTAGGGCTGTATGTCTAGGAAAAAAACAGTGTATATAGATCTGGTACCATCCATGATTTCAGGCACCCACTGGGAATCTCGGTGCATACTCCCATGGAGAAGGGTGGACCATGGTAACCTCTGTACCTTAGTCACATTCCATTCTTTGTCTCACTGCTGACCTTCTTTTCTAAACTAGGATTGGTCTAGGATTACATATTACATTTAACTTCCATATCCCCTTGATTTCCTATAATTTGGGACAATTTCTAGGTCCTTGCTTTTCTTGAGACTTTTGAAGACTGTTACAGAGGACTGTGTAGAGTGCCTCTCAATTTGTCTGAGGTTCCTCATGTTTAAGTTCAGCTGTGTATTTCTGGCAAGAATGCCACAGAAGTGACATTAAACCTTTTACCCAGGGAACATTCTTTGTTAGCATGCATGGCTGCTGGGGACACCACCGACTGGTTAGGGTGCTGTCTGCCCTGGGCTCCACTGTGTTACTACTTTTCCTTTTGCAGTGGATATTGGTGTGGGGAGACACTGGGAGCCTGTGTGTACACAGCCTGGTCTAGTGTAGCTTCCTCACTGGATCTTCATCCATAGATGATGACAACTGTGCTGCTTGCCTGTCTGCTGCAGTTAACTGTCATTCTACTATGAGAGTTTTTCTTCTCCATCTTTTATTTATTCAAGTTTTATTTTTCCCAGTTATTTATTCTTATTTTCTCTCTTCTCTGTCTCTATCTGTGTGTGTGTGTGTGTGTGTGTACTAGGGATTGAACTCAGGGCCTTTGCACTGAGTTAAAGTCCTTTCTAAAAATTTTTTTGAGACAGAGCTCACTGAGTCACTAAATTCCCTCAGCTGGGCTCCATCTTGCACTCCTCCTGCCTCAGCCTCCTAGAGTGCTGGGATTAGAGACGAGCACCACCACACCCAGTTTGTATCTTTATTTTCTTGCTTAATTTGCTCCTATCATTTTTAAGCTTTAGCACATGCTTAAATATCTTTGTGTGTAAGCAAATTAGTTCTGTACCTTAAATACTGTACCGCTAAACTCCAAGCTTTTTTTTTTTTTTTTTTTTTTTTTTCCGGTACCGGGGATCGAACTGAGGACCTTGCGCTTGCCAGGCAAGCACTTACGCCACTGAGCTATACCCCCAGCCCCATGTACCGCTAAACTCAATAGATTCATTAGTGCTAATAAGTCAACATGTTCATGACCAGATTAGCTCACCTAAGGTTAACGGTGGTGGTGTGGGGTCAAGGACATACTCCTTTTCTGGATCTTCCACTTTGGAGTCCTCTGGAGGTTTTTTAAGTCCAGTATCTATTACTGCTTTTGCGTCTCTTTTTAGAGACTTTGATCTGTTCTCTTTCTTTTGTACATTTGTCTTGAGACAACCAGCCACTGAAAGATTTCCAAGTTGAAGATCATGTAAAATGTGATCCTGTAAAGCAACTGCAGTGATTGCTAAGTTGTCTTTTTGAGATGAATGGTCCTAAAAAGTAGGAAAAGAAGTCTTTGTTATAGGAACACTACGCAATTTATTATTTAGAAGAGAACAGGCTTTAGTAGTGGAACTCGACGGTCCATTTGACCAAACTGAATGGTAAAGGAAGCTCCACCCAGTGTTGCCTAAACCAGCACAAACCCCAGGCACATCTTTTATGGTAACAACATAAGAATATCTTTTCATTTAATTACTAAAGCCTTAATTATAATATAAATAAAAGCATTATGAGTTATAAACCTGTGCATGCCTAAACAAACCCATACTGTTTCACTATAATTAAATTAGACTTCAGGCAAATCTTAAATAGCATCTTGCACCCAACTTTGTACTTTTTGCGAAAATGTAACACCTTTCCTATGCAGAATGAAAGTCACCATCCAGGCAGGAGGTGCCTGCAGGCAGTTCTGGGGACACTGGCTCCTCCTCATGCACTTCCCACTGCCCTAGACCACATGCTAGTGGGAGCCAGGTCTACATAGGACTCATACTCTCAAGAGTGTGAATCAAAATATATTCCGTGCATAAAACCAAAGAGGAGGGGGTACCTTGTTTCTTAACATGCTGAGGTAGGAGTTGTGGCATGGGTTGTAAGGAATCCTATCATCACAGCACACACATTTCTATCTTCCCCTGTGAAAACACAGACAACCGAAAGAGTGTGTATACACATCTTCTATGAAGTTTAGGAGGAAAGTCTGTATTAAAGGTCTGACTGATAATGAACTCAAGGCCGGTGGCCGCTGCAGGGGGCACTGAGCTCGCACTTGGATTCTGCAGGAAGGAGAGGACCTGAAACCAGTCATTACCTGGCACAGTCCTGTCCCCTACTACTTCACCAGAGCTGGAGGGAATACTTTAAAGGAGAACAAGGGCGACACATATAACATATGACCTTATCCAATAAAGAAAAGAAACTCACAGGGAGTGTAGCAAGAGAAAAGTAGGGGTACTAAAGCACATGTGTGAGATACCCTTGGTTTGGAAGAAAAAGGCCCAGTACTGCTCAAATCCTTTAGAAGCCAGAGGACAGTTTACTGTATTCCTAAGCCTGTCATCAAGAGATGTACGCTGCTCTACAACGTCCTGCCAAAGGAGTCCACATTGGGGAAATGGTAAATGTAATTAAAATACTGAAATATTTCCAGAATTTTCTACATTCAAAATATCTACAACTTGGTTGAGATAGTCTGCACCATACTAAAGACTTTAATTTTAGCAACATAATATTAATCAGCCCGTTACAGCCTACGATTTTGTTTCTATATTAAGCCATATCAAGTTTTTAAAACTGACCCTTAAAAAGTCCTGTAGCTTCATAAAATTTTGGAATTTAAATATCGCAAGCTTCAAACATCGACTCCAACTGCAGTTTCCAAATGAAACATGCACGGAGTCCGGGTGACTCTTCCATGGCATTTTGAGGGGCAGAAACCCGTCCCGGTCCAGCGTCCAGGGCCTCGATGGACGGGAACACACTGCTCCGGGGCCTCGGCACCACCCAGAAGACGGGATCGGTCGCAAACAAGGTCGCTGTGTTGCTCGGATGCTTAGTTACCCGCGTGTGTAAGTGGCGATAAACAGACGTACTAAATAAAAAACCGAACGGGGAAAACCCGTCACTGTAAACAATCGCACACCCAATTTTTGAACCTCGCGCGTCCGGGGTCTGCGACACCCACCCGCCGACCAGGTGGATACCCGGCTCCAAGCGACACTGACGAGTGCGCGGATCGGCCTCTGTCTCGCTTACAAACCGCGGAGAGCCCGGCAAGCAACAGCCTGTACTCTGCCAGGTTCGCAGAGATCTGTTTCCCGCACCGCTAGCGGTTGTCGTGGCAACCTCCAGGCGAAACGTCATTGCGCATGCTCGATGTCCTCTCCCCACCAGTACTGCACTACCTTTCCAGTCGCCGGCCCGCACTCTCCAGCGCGCATGCTCGTCGGCCCAGTCCCGCCCAGCGAGCCCTGCGGCTGTTCCAGAAGCTAGCGGAGCGCGCATGCTCTTCGTCCCTCTCCGCTCCGCCCAGAGTGCGGTGCGTATGACCCAGGCGTCCGTGCGTCACGGCGTCCACACGCACGCTGTGGCCCCGCCCCCCGACTTAGCGCCTGTGTGTCCTCGTGGGCTGCGTCCCGTTGGCTGCGCCCAGTTGGCGAGCGTGAGGATCCCGTGCCTGGCTCGGGGCGGATTGGGAGCCGCTGGGTGTCCCCACCCCCAAGCCGGCCACCCGCGCGCTTCTTGTTTGTTCTGCTTCTCTCGTTCTGTACGTTTCCAGCGCTGTCTTAGGCCTCACGAGCCGTCCCTCGGAACCCTCGCTATCGCCGCCGTCGCGTGCCCAGTGACTGGGATGGGTGCCCGTGGCCGCGGCTCCTCGGACCTGCACAGGAGCCGGGGGCGCGCCCGGAGTGTTCTCCATGCTGAGCGCTCCTTCCACGGCTTCGTGTCTGTGACCTCAGCACCCCTGGATCTTCCAGGCCTTTCCTTGGAAGCGCTTCCCTTCCTGTCCTGCACCTTTTCTGCCATGAACCTTCAGTTGCATATGAAGCCTTGTGAATGGTTACTGATTGAGTGATAATTAGGTACTCAATCTAACACCATGCAGAGGAGGACAGAGATATAAACAGTAAGAGATAAAAATTTAATGCGGGCATGGAGGGAGTCAGCACCGAGACAGCTGTGCTGAAGACAAAGGACAGGGTTGGAGCTTATATGCACTCCGAGGGGAGGGGGCACGGGGTAGCTGACGTAGGCTGCTCAGCTGGCCTGCGTGGGCTTTAGCAAAGGCAGCTGGGAGGAAGAAACTACAGGGGTTTCTGGGAAGAAGGAGCTAGGCACCATTATAACTAAGCATTGAACTGTTGCCATGAGGACTGGGCAGGTCTTGGGCGGGAAACCTATTAGTTACTTCGCAGGGTGCTGATCTTTTTATGTTCCTTTAAAGGATTTTGAGTTTCATGCAGGACACTCGAGTTACTTGAAAGGGCATTCCTTCCCAGGCTGGCCATCCAGCTGCTCTGTCCCCAGAGCCACGCAGAGCCACTGGTGCATATCGAGTGCCAGTCTCCACCACACTCAGCGCCTCCTTGCCTTGCGGCTTCTTCCCGCCTCTCCACCACCCTACTCAGCTGCACCAGGAAGGCTTTCCCTGTCCTCTTTCTGCCTGGCCTGGAGTTTTCCATTGCTCTTCCTCTCTGTCCTCTTTGGCCTCCTGATTGTTACGTGGAAACCCCTGGCTCGCCTTTTCTTCCCCATGGACTTTGGTCCTGCCCTATTGCTTCTCCAATAGCTGAAAACTGAATTTACTTATGCTGACTGATCTTTGAGTTGTGAGAATGCGGTCTCACGTTTCACCATGGTCACAGGTTTTTTTTTTTTTGCCTCTGAGACAATGGTGATTTTATTGTGCTAAACGTTTGCTTTAATGGAAATAAAATTGGAAAGTACAAGAAAAACATACAAACGCAAGTTGTCTTTTTTTATTCCCTGAAAGAAACATCTAATTAAAGTTACCAATCTAGACAGGAATTTCATCATTGATCGTTAGTTTTGAAACGATATAAATTCGTAACACGTATCTGTGACACAAATAGTCTTTATTAGTACATGTTTCAATACACAATGAATACATCCATTTTGAGAAGCTGGTACATGTACATATCTCATTTTAATCCTCTATTCCCATCTCTTAGAGGCCCTTATCATTTGCAAAAGGTCTGTTTCCTTTATCTCCTTTGGCATTCTCATATAAGAGAAACCATGTGATATTTAAACTGTGTCTAATTTGTTTCGCTAAGCATTATGATCTCAAAGTCCATTTTCCTACAGAAGGCTTCAGATTTACAATTCTTGGCTGAGTAGTACTCTATTGTGTATATATACCACAATTTATCCATTCATCTGTTGAATATATGGGCCACTTCCAATACTTAGCTATTCTGAGTTGTGCTGGGACAAATATTAGTGTGCATGTATCTCCATAGTAGTGATACCTTTACCTCTTTTGGGAGGATATCTAAAAGGGAAGAGCTGGGTCACATGGACTGAATTTTTAGTTTTTTTGAGGAATCTGTATTGATTTCCATAGTGGTTGTACCAGTTTACACTTCCACCAACAATGCTGAAGGGTTATTTTTTCCCTGCAGTCTTCCAACACATTTTTTTTTCTTTGAGTTTTTGATGATAGCCATTCTCTGCAGTAAAATGGAATCTCAGTTTAATTTGCATTTCTCTAATGACCAAACATTGAATTTTTTTCCTATATTTGTTGGCTCTTTGTATTTCTTCTGAGATGTGTTCATTCATTTTAGTTGCCTATTGTTTTTAATGTCTTTTACTTTGTGGGAAGATCTTTTTTGAAAATTTATATATTCTAGGTATTAGTCCTTTGTCCTAAGGCTGGCTGGACAAAAATATACCTGTAGATTGTTTCTTCATTCTATTGGTTTCCTTTTCTATGGAGATTTTTAATTTTATATAATCCAATTTGTTGATTCTTTCTATTATTTCTTGTGCAATTGGGGTTCTGCACAGGAAGCCTTCACCTACACCAGTGAATGTGAACCTTTTAGAGCTTTCAGTGATAAGCACCAGCTGTGGCATGTGTGTCCATGGATTCAGTACCCCTGACCTATACCTATGTCTTCAAGAGTTTCACCTATTTTAAGTGTCTCTGTTTTAGTCTTTATGCTTTTGATCAATTTTGATTTTAGTGTGTGATGAGAGATATGCATCTAGATTCAATCTTCTACATGTGAATAACCAGTTTTCCCAATATAATTTGTTGCTTACCTTTTCTCCAACATATTTTTGGGTCTCTTTGTCAAAGATTAGATGTCTGAGTGTGTCTGGAGTTCTCTGCCTCCTGTATTCTGTCCCACTGATCCACCTGTCTGTTTTTGTGTTGGTGCTATGCTGTTTTTATCACTGTAGGTTTGTGATATAACTTTGAAGCTGGGGTTATGATGCTTCCTTCTTTCGTTTTGTTGTCCAGGTTTGCTTTTGCTATCCTGGGACTCTTCTGGTTATTTAAATTTTAGAATTATGTATTTCTAGTTCTGTGAAGGATTCTGTTGGTATTTTGATGGGGGTTGCATTAAATCTATGTCAGTTTTGGTAATGTGGCTAGTTTGATAATATTGCTTCTGCTTACCCAAGAACAAGGCATATCTTTTCTATTTTTTGGTGTCCTCTTCAATCTCCTTTTTCAAAGTACTAGAATTTTAATTGTGGTGGTCTTTCACTTCTTTCATTGAGTAAATGCTTAGGCATTTATTTTTTTGAAGCCATTGTATGGTATTGTTTTCTTTCTTTATCAACGTATTCATTGTTGGTGAATAAAAATGCTCTTTATTTTTGTGTGTTGATTTTATGTCTTGATACCTTGCCAAATTTATTAGTTCTAGAAGTCTTTTCATGGAATTTTGTTTCTTTTAAAAGTAAAATAACAAAACATATTAACAAAATATAGCCACTTACGAAGTAGCACAAGAATAGTACATTCAAAACTGATTTACAGACAAGGTGACAGGGAATTAACAATGGTTGTATTACATGTTGATAACTTCAAAGTGTATACTCAGGAAAACAAATATAGACATGCAAGATTGATCAAACCGCTAATCATTAACTGTTCCTTACAATAAAGTGACATAAGTCAGTAGTACAACTATGTTAACTATCCTGCATATACATACATTCATAATTATCCTTTTCTTCCTTTTCTCTTTCCCCTCATCCCAGTTGCTTTTTACTTTTGAGCAGTTTCTTTTCATACCTCCTAATTTATATTCACACTTTCAGTTTCTTACACTAGTGATACAATATGCTGCTTACATATGCATATCTGATTTATTTCACTTATGAGTATGGTCTCTAATTGTGACCGTTTACCTATAAAATCCTCAAATTTGTCTTTATAGCTGAGTACTATTCCATTATATAAAAATGCCACAGTTTTTTTTATCGAGTCCTAAGTCAGTGGACATTTGGATTGTTTTTGCAATTTAGCTAGCACAAATTGCACTGCTATAAACATCACTGTGATATGATGTTTTCAGATCTGGTAAAATACACAGAAGGGGAATAGCTGGGTTGAATGGGACCTCTAGACATAGTTTGCTGAGGAATCTCCAAACTGATTTCCACAGTGGTTTCACCAGTCTGCATTCCCACCAGCAGTGAAGAGTTCTTATTTCTCCACAGCCTTGCCAGCATTTGTTATTGGTTGATTTCTTAATGATGTCCAGTCTTACTGAGGTGAGATGAAATCTCAGTGTTGTTTTAATTCACATTTCATGAATGACTTATGGTGTTGAACATTTTCTCATATATTTATTTGCCATTTGTATTCCTTTATCTGAGAAGTGTGTATTCATCTCAGATGCCCATTTTGGGATTGAGTCTTTGAATTTAGGGAGGTTGATATATTTTTTTTTTAAATACAAGTACAAAAACATATTGACAGACACCAATTAGCATAAAAACTAGTACAATCACCACTAATCTATAGACAACGTGATATGATCTCAACAGTGGTTATTGCTTTATCCATTGATATCTTCGAAGTGTAAATATATAAGCCCATATCAGACATGCAAATTTAGTCAGACAATTAATCCTCTCAACAACAGAAAAACACAAAAACCAAAAATCCAAAGACAAAAAACAAAACAGGCAAACATCAACAACAGCAAAAACAACAACAACAACAACAAAATACCAATAGTTGCTGCTTTACATATTGATATCTTCAAAGTGTGTGTTCAGGATAACACATACAGACATACAAGATTGATCAAATAACCAGTCATCAATTATTGCTTAGCATTAAGTGATATAATACAATAGTAGAACCATATTAGCCCTCCTGCATATATGCATATTCATATATACCTACATACATTTTTGTCTTTTTCTTTTCTACTTTCCTTCATCCCATCTGTTCTTTGTTTTAGAACAGATTTCCTTCATGTCTCTTAGTTTATATTCCCACCCTCGGGTTCTT